>JAMXBB010000002.1:5465800-5756882 GCA_024138015.1 Lumnitzera littorea | reverse complement strand
ATAGAGCATATTTCATGCCCATTTGTCTTAGCTCTTAATTTTGTACATATAATTGGTTTTTTTTTTCCCCTTAACCAGCGTGTATATATATATATATATAATTGGTTAGAAACAATGAAAAAGTAAAGAAAGATCGAGAAGTATAAGGCATAACTTTAAACCAATTGTTTCATTCATGCTTGAAATATATAAAGTGTGGAATTAGGTATTGTATGGATATTATATCAAGTGAAAATTTTCGCCTTTAGTTGTTTTTTAAGGAAAATATCGAATACAGAAGTCAGTTATAGCTATTCATATCAAAAACAAAAGAATTAAAAAATGTAAAATAAAAAAAAATTAGAAACTTGTGATCCAAGAGACCGAGGAATTGCCGGGTAATTTGCAAAGAACAAGGACCAATAACCATTTATTTACAAGTACTTATATATTCATGGATTAGTTGTTATGTTAAAGAATCCTCACAAAAACCAAAACGACATTTGATGACAACGAGAAATCAATAAACATCCGTAAAATTCAATTAATCTCAACAACTATTTACTCGGTAATTCTTTATTGAAAAATTAAAAAAAAATTAAATTTAAGTACATTTAAGAAGGCATAATCCCTATGTTTCCCTTATAAATCCCCAAGAAAAATAAACAAATAATATTTGATACAACAAACAAGATCTGTTGTAAAAAGAAGGGCTAACACGAACACGACGTTGAAGCTTTATTTACAGCAATGTTTTTCTTGAAATGTGGATTTGAATGGCAGCTAAGCTCGAACTTTGATGAAGATGAATGGTGAAAAAATTTATTAAAAATCGGCAGGGGCAGATTAAAAAAAACAAAGAATTATTAATTTACTTGGGGATATGAATATATATTTTACTATGCGTAAACTTCGGTGAGAATCCAGTCACAAGCTTCTTTTCGAAGCAAGAGATGTTTGCTCCTACTCCAAAAACCGAAAGTATCTCCGCGAGTATTATCTACACATATTATGAATAATTATTATTTATAAAGTAATATTTTTGTAGGACAGCACATTGACAACTTGCCAATGTTTCCGTATCGATTACAGTAAAATTTTGAAGACCTGTGCTACTTGCCTCGCGTCTCCCCGGGTTGTACTCACAAGCCATAACTACCTCCATATATAAAGTCTATATATTAATAGGATGATTGATTTAGATATATAAATAATGAATAAATGTAATATTAATTGAATGATTGATTCAAATATATAAAATGGTTAAAAATTAAGAAAAAGAAAAAGAAATTGATTAAGAGTTAAATTGAGATCAAATCAAATTAAACCGTATAGATTAAATCAAGTTTTAATGATACTGAATAAATATCACATTTAACACATAAATTTTGTTTATATTTATAACCAACCACCTAAAATTTAAGTATCAACTTAATATCTACAAACTTTTCAAGGTTGCTTATATTACCTAGACTAGGTAATTAATCTTTTTTTTTTCCCTCCCCTTTAAACTATATTCACTTATGAAATTGCTTTTGCCTTTTGATGTTTTATGATTAACAATGCAGTGCTTTAGCTAGGTTTTTGTAGGATCCAATCCACTCCAAGAATATTTAGATATTGATAATACATTGATCTAGGAATCATCTTATACAGTATTTTCTTAAGATTTATTGGCCAAAAACAAAAATTGGGAAATGCTTGCACTTTGATTCCTTAATTTTGCTGTGAAACATGCATCTAATCTCCCCAACTTTTATTACTATGCTTTTAAGACTATTTTCTACAGTTTGCTTTTAACCCACATCCATGGATGGCTAGAACGAGCAACTCAGGTGACCTGGGCCCTGCATGGACAGCAATTTTTTCTTTTCCCCTTATAGTTTATTTTCTTTTTTAATTTTTCTATATATTCAAAATATTTGTCACCATTTTACTATTTTGTAAAGGGTAAAAATATCAAAGCGAACGTAAGAAAAAATTATTAAAAAAAAAAGAATCATATATCCCAATTAACCATATCATGACATATAATCAAAAAACTACAAAGTATATTTTTCATTCATGAACATCTGAAATATCACACGAGCAGATTGGGATTAGCTGTAAGTCATTTACTCCTCAATTTACTCTAATAAGATTTGAGTCCATGGGCTTTAGTTACCGGTTAAAGGGTTTATTTAAATTGTCTTTTTTTTTTATCTATATCTTATCTATATCTGATCTGTATTTATTTGAAAAATGATATTTGAAAAGCTATTTTATTTATTTATATTTTATAATTATGATAAAAATGATGATGGTAATGTTAAAGTTAGAAAATGAAAATTCGTGTAGTTTTAAGAGAAAATATTTTAAAATATATATTTTATGTATTGAAAATAGCTATTTTAATTGATATTTTTATAAATATAAATAAAATAAAATAAATAAATAAATTCAATTTTATAGGGATTTATTAAATTTTTAATTTTAAAAGAAAGATATATATAATTATGTTTATATTTTTTTGGTATTTTATTCTTGCTTAACACAATATTCGAATAAATACAAATAAGAGACCAAAAAAATAAGAAACAAATGAACCAAATAGAGCTAAAATAACATTGTGAATAATTTTGAACAAAATGTTAAAATTAAAAGAAATAGTAAGTTTGACCCTAGTTTCAAAAATATTTTAATAATACTAAGATGCCACTTGAATTGATGATTAATATATAAACACAAATAAAATTTTAATACGTGAAAGTATTATTAGCATTTTTTTAAAAAACATATTCTTTCATTATCACATATTTAAATATTATTAATATTTATACATCATTAATCAATCCACGTAACATATTAATATTATCAAATTTTTTTTCTTAATTTCACTTCCCGTTAGACAAAAAGGTCGGTCAAAATACTACTTTTCATCTTTCCCAAAGTAATTTCATTGGCCCAGCGTGTGGCTGGTTGATCATCACTCATGAGCCATAAACAAATAACCTTATCAACAACTTTATATATATATATATATATTATATTTGGAAATCCTATCGACAACTTATGGAATTATTCATCACCTTCTTTTTTGCAGCACAAGGATCTGCCTCCTTCCCTTAAGTTATGATGATTAAGGAGTGATATGATTATGGGACTCTTATTAATATTAATCAAATGAATCTTATTATCCAAGCATCTTATGCCTCTACTTAGACGTGCTGCATGCTCTTGGGGTCTGATCTGATCAACAATATCTTTATTCTCCTTTAAAGTAGACAGAATGGGTTAATTCAATTAATCTCATCTTTGTATAATCTATATTTTTGCTATAATTAATGTGGGTCCTTATAGTAGATTCAAATCACTAAACTATGTCTGACTTGTTACATCCAGATTCTATATATAGGACCACCAGCGGATAAATATGTCACAATTTCAGATATTCCTAATGTATAGTTAATTGAATTTCATAGGGGCATATACTTAATATCTAGGTCTTGTTTAAAGTAATTAATTGAGGTTTAAATCCCAACTACGTCAATTAATTATTTAAGAGTGATATGTCAACTGTAAAATTTAATGATAGATACGAAATATATATACCACCATTTTAAGGAAACTAATATATATGGATTATACTAGAGTAAAAATCTTATCATGACCCATCACTTGATGATCCATTATTCATGGAAAATCTATTGATTACTAAAATAATACTCTTATTTTGAGAAAATTATGGCTTGACATAAGAGAAATGCTTCTGTTTTTATTTTTTTTTTTTCGCTCTTTACCTTCTGTGACTTGATTTTGTCTGTTTGACCCACAATAGTATTACCAGTATAGTGCACGTGGATATCGCACCTATCGTTGGTTATGGTGATACAACTAATATGACTATTTCGGTTCACATCGTTAGCAAGTTGCAAGAGGTTTGTAGTACAAGGTCACAATTATAAAATAATACGACGAGAGTGCCCAAAAGGTGTAACATCAAAATGACACAATTTCCTATTTAGAGAAAATTGCAGCAACATAATTTTTATGCACAAAAACCTTAATAATTCCTCATATTGTATCAAGCGAGTCACTTACATCTTTAAAATAATGATACGATAATTAACATTCAATCCAATGTTAAATTTATAACCCCTACCATATATGTAACAATTTATGGACGTTGTCATGCTCTTTATGTTGAGATCCAAGACAAGGAGCGTTTTAATGATGGATGTCAAGAGTAATACCCAAAATAATTATAAAAGACAATCAAATAGTTTATTTTATAACTATGGTATTATGGTAAATAGGCCTTAAAATGAGGTCGTGTTAATTTTGCTTAATTTAATTTGCCAACTGCCTTTTAATTTAAACGTTTTACCCTTCCCTCTCCTCTTCTTTTCATCTCTTTCCTCGTACATTTCTCTTCCTTGTGGGCAATTTTCTTGTAATCACCATCCCGAACAAGTGCAGAAGCCCTTCTAAGTGCTTTCATCTCACTGTTTCAATGTTGCTAAAATCGCAAATCTATTGGTACGTTTTTACAATTCTAAAAATCCTTTTTAAATTGAATCGTATATAAAATCATTTTTTTTTTTTTTTGCAACTCATGGTAAAATAATAATTTTAAGTATACAATTTTATGACTTTATGATTTTACCAATTTTATGTAATTCTGCATAATTCTATAGATTCTATATGATTTTACTTAACTTTAATATAATGAGTTATCAAAACTAAGAAAAAAAACTAAAATTCTATAATTTACAGTAAGCAAATCAAAATTACAAGTGAAATGGTACTATATTTTCTTCTTTAACTTAAATTAATTACATTACTAGCTTCATAGTTTAAGATCTCACATAGAAGATGAATAAATAATTGAGGAAAAAGATATATATAATTTATTGAATGATAGTTTATTGAGTATCTTTTTAGGCACAAGAGATAAAAAAAAATGAACATAATATTGTACAGAAATTTATATACTTATAGATATAAAGAGTCATGGCATATTGGAATGTGACTAAAGATGCTTAAGAGTAACATGACATTAGTACTATTGAATGTGAAGCACAAACCAACACTTTAAGGGAGTTAGAATATGAAGATATGGGTATTATTGGAAGTAATATCAATAATGGTTGACAATGACGATAATAATAACAATGATGATGATTATATTAGGAGATCTTGTAGTAATTTTATTAATAACAAGATAGTTAATGATTAATGTTTTATTTTAGTTTACACTTATGTTGTAATGTAATTTATATCAATACTAATATTTATATTTTAGTTTTATAAATTAGCATAAATATGCTATTCATAAGCATATTTATAGTTTTCAAAAGCTAATTTAAATACAATGTAGAAATTTACATTTCCACATTCTAATTCTATATTTCGATTCTATGGAACCCTTAGCGATTCTAAGTATAATCACGAGTTTAATAATTACTAAGGATTAGAGGATATTCAATGACAATAAAAAAGATATCATAAGAAGTCTAAAGCTTGAAGTGTAATATCTTTTCTTACGAATAGAAGGACCATATAGGGCAGAAGTGCCAACATGAAACAAGAAGTCTTCATAAGACAATTGTCATTGCTTTTGGATAAAACCTAAAGCAATGCCAACTATGGGATGATATGAGTAAAGCAAATATTTATGTGGTGGCAACTAAATTGAATGAGGTTGATATAAACAAGAAGGTCATGGAGTTAGGAGTTAGACTTACGCTTTATGTGTTTTACAAGAGGAGATTAGTCTATAGGCCTATATATAGTGGATTCTATACAAATGTGCAATAGATAAATGTTTAAAATCGCTAATTTGGAGTCTAGATCAGATCATATGGTGGTCCAATATGCATGTTTAGATATAAGGTATGTAATTGAATTATCTTGTATTGTTTTAGCAATCGACTCACTAGATGTAAGGGTTATTATAATCATTTAAAGTCCGATTATATAGAGGTGTCATATGACGGATAGATAGTTTTCAAATTAGTTTAGTCCAATAACTTACTTCTATTGCAAAGGACTCTAATTCTTGGTCATTCTATTGAAGATGTCTATCTTAGGACAATGAATCCAAATAAACAAGTTCTTTGGCCATGGAAGAAAAGCATGTGGTGGCAATATGATGGGCAAGGCTATTTACTTCACTCTGATACTTCATAGAAATTTATGATGAATAAAGCTATGATAGAAAATGGAAGCTAGGATATCTAAAGAATGTCTTAATGTGTCAGCAAAGAGTTGCTACCGGTGTTAATGGATTTTGTTGATAGGCTTATATGTCAAAATAATGAATGTTATCATCTAGGTATACATTAATTATTCAGGGATTAGTACTTTGCATGAAAGGGCTTTCATGGTGGGGGTGTGATTGGCAAGATGTAAATAAAGAATTTGCAAGCAAATAGAGCTTGCGTATATGTACATTCTGAGTTGCTGAATAGTTAAGCTACAATGGAGATTGATACAAGGTTTCCTAAATTTTCATCGTACTAATGTTTGGAGCATGGGGGAAAATATAAATGAACGCAAAATTAAGAGCTAGAAATGATCAAGGCCTGTCAACTAAAGCTGACCTAAAACATAGGTCATTCAGTTGAAGTAGCCAATAGTAGATCGCTTTAAAATGTCGGTTAATGGAAGTCATTGTGACTGACTTGTTTAGTTTCCTATATAGGTTTTTTGGGTTAGGCTTCCATGATTTCATAGATATGCTATTATATGTATTAAGGAGCGCAAGAGAGAGTCGAATATAGGCTAATAACTCGATTGTGCTTAGTTGCTTCGAGAGATTGTATAAAACCCTATACCATTGTTAAACTAATGTGTTTATTTATTTATACATGGTCCTTTACTTCAGTTGTGGGATTCACCATGTAAAAGCCGAATCAAACACCCATATGCTCACTGTTCAAAAATAATCTTTATTATCATTTCCATCAGGATGACACTGCGTATATTGCTCGACACATGCCGATGAAACAATGCTGATGTTAATGAAAACCAATTTTATCGTCGAGCTAATTAAAAATTCAAAGATAATTTCCACAATCCACTTATGGAGATGGTCCCCAAAGTAGTTTGCTGGCACTTTGACCATGTGAACCTTCCACTTCACGAGATATTAGCTTGATCTTTTGAAAGGAAAAAAAATAAAAAAAACTTTTAATCAAATACTTTATACTATAAGTTCTTATAATTCAGTGATATGATGAATATTGATTTCCCCAATAGTGTGAATTAAATTTAACTCCTCATTCCTCTTATAATTGTAACACAAATAATAATAATTCTAATTGTAATAATAATAACCAGACACTTTCCATTTTTTATAAGTAATAATTAATCCTACATTAATTTTTTTACCTAATTAATACTATAGTTATATATATATATATTACGTTAATTAACCAAAATCCCCTGCAGGATGCCGAAGGTCAAGTACATATATATGTTATATCATATACTCCCGTGTAATCAGGCATCGAATCTACTACATTTAATCCACAGAGTTCACCGACAATGAAACCTACTTCTGTAAGTCGTAATTAATGTACGTTAACGTCCTTTGTGCTCTGCACGTCTTATAGCATGAAAAATTCCCTTGTCATATCTTGTAATTATATGTGATACATATGTTTATTATATGTCTAATGAACAACATAAGTATACAAGTCCTTTAATGCTCTAGATCATGTTAGATCAGGTCTCAAAATGTAAAATTAGATTAATTATTAGGTGCTGATCATTCTTGTGAAAAAAATAAAATAGAAATAATTAAGTATGTATGTGTTTCGTGCGTAGTCCAGCTGGGATCTAATGTTAAACTTCAGAGAAATCAGTAAAGTGTTTAAGATATAGCAAGTTGCAAGTAAAATAAATGAGTATGTAATATTAATTAAAATTAATTCATATGAGTAACCATAATCAATAGAATCGTAATTACTAATTAGGGTGGGGAGTAGTGGAGACAGTTGACAATTAGAATAGTTTTCTTAATGCAAGTTGCAATGAGATCGAGCAGTTAATTAGATTATTAAGGTCCAGGTTTTAGCACCCAAAAAAAAATATATTGAGTAAAAAATTTGTAAGTAAAAATTACAGAAAAAAGCAACATTTTGGCAGAACTTGCTGAAAAGATGAAACAATAGCCCTTTATCAACGTTTTGAGATTTTTGTATATTTCCTATTACAAGGTTAATAAATGAGTCTTGTCCAGAGGGCATGCATGGTATTCAGCTCAACTTGAAAATCCAATACTCAGGCTCAAGTTCGACTTGCTTTTATTCTAATTAGATTACCAAACTTGTTTAAGTTTATTTTAGCTTATAAAGACATGCTTTTATTCTAATTAAAATAATATATATACCTAAGCTTAACTCAAAATTCAGTAGCACTTAATACTAGAAAAAATTACATGAAAAATTATCAAAATTTATAAATAAATTCAAATAAGAAATCAATTATTCAAATTCGAATAAAATATTATCATTTCGTAAAGTGATTCTAATATGGAATCCAATTAACTAATAATTAGAACACTATTAGTTACTATCGACGTGACACGTTATCGCTTTATTAGCATTGGCAAAGCACTAAAGTTGCCTCCTTATGACAAAAAAAAATAAAGGAAAAAGTAAATAAAATTATAAAAATAAAAAAATTTTGAAACATGAATAAAAAAGGAAAAAAAGCAAAAAAAAAGTAAAACCTTAAAAAAATAAATTATAAAAAAATTTAAGACAAAAGGATATAATTACACAGAATATATGTGAAATGATAAATTGAAAAAAAATAAAAAAATACGAAAAATAAAATAAAATATATATATAACTAACCACTCTCAAGCCTGGATAAACTAAATCAACCACCACAATATTAAGTATATTGCAACCCCACTTAGAAAAGCAAGTTATTCAACCTACCATGTAGCTAGCGGTGGCTACCTAATGTTAGGAGGTGGTCACACGATCCTTACTCTTGAGCTTTGGTCATCAACGACTACCTACAATCATTCTTAAAAAAAAAAAATGGAAAAGCAATGGAAATCCAATCGAGTTATGTGACTCAATCAAATTTTCTTACTAATTTTTTTTTTTCCTACCTAAAGCCATCCTTCTCTTAGCCATAGGCAACCATCCATGGTCGTTTGGTGAGTCAAATGACTCGCTTATCTAAATGAGTCAAGATTTACCTAATATTTTAGGATAAACAATTATATTTTCATTTATTTTATTTTTAATTTTTTAATTAATTAAGTTATTTTACATATATTTTATATAATTATATTATTAAGTTTTACAAATATTTTTTCATTATTTACTTTTTATAGTTTTACTTTTTTTTTCTTGTTTTTCCTTTTTTGTTCATTTTTCCAAATTTTATTTTTATTATTTTATTTAGTTTTTTTATCCTTTTGCTACATTATATAATATAAATAGGCTACATCAACACTTAATAAGTGCTTCGTCAGTGCCAATGAAACAATAATGTACCACCTCAACAATAACTAACAATGTTATAATGATTAGTTAAACAAATATATTATTTGAACCATTTTATAAAATATTAATCTTTTATTGAAACTTTTAAAATATTGATCTCCTATTTAAATTTATCTCAAAACGTTAATCAACTCCTGTATAATTTTCAAATATTAATAAAAGTGCAATTAAGCTTGAGAGCTGATGAGACAAAATATCATGGTGCGTGTCTTTGATATTTTGAATATATAATTCTGCTTAAGTCGAGTGAAACCTAAATAAATATTGAAACGATTTGGGTGGCGCATGTTTTTTAGAAGGACTCAAAATAGAACCATATTGAGTAGCTAAATATATCCTTATCTTGAAAAACATGTGTGTTTGCTAATCAATTTGCTTCAAACTAAATAACATGATAAATCTCTAACCTTAATATTCTTTTTAAACAAGATATTGAACTTAGGGGTATAAACAATACAAGCTTACTCGTAAACTACTCGAATTCTGCTTAGTCATAGTCGAGTCAAGCTTGAGCTCAAGCAATTTATCGAGTTGAGCTCGAGTTTTATGATATTTGGCTTAATAAGTTCACAAGCCTAATTAAACTCGAGTTAAGTTCAAGTTAAGTTTAAATATTATTATTGTTTTAACCAAATTTATGACTTTCTTAAGATTATCAAGTCTAAACAAGCTTAATGGAGTTAAACTTGAGCTTATCGAGTTTCATTTTAAGCCGACCTCGAGCTTTATAAATTAAAGCTCGATTAAGTTCGAGTTTCAAATTTTTCTATTTAAGTCAAGTTTGAACTTTACACCATATCATCTTAACACGACTCATTTACAATCTTAATTGGACCTAAAAGGAATGTGTAGATTAACTTGGAACTTTCCATGAAGATAATGTATTCCTTGTAGAAAATTATTTATTCATAATCTAGTATATCTTAGGCCAACTCTTCAAGAAAATATCCACGAGGGAGAAATTTTGTTAGCATATGCTTATAATCCAGGTCTTCCAAATAAGCATTTCTTCTTCCTTATAATTTTTCAGGCCATATGTCCCCTATCTTATTACTCGTGTTTTTTAATTTGAAAAAATTAAAACTGCCACAAGAAGTTTTTTCCCTTTTTTTTTTTCTTTGTAGCCAAATGTGTGAAAAAATTTTCTCAATAAAATTTTAAATAATCATTTTAAATTTTTACTTAGATACAGATTGACCCTTTAAACTTTCAAACTGTAGTTTTTAACCCTCTAAGTTTTAATAAATTGGTCAAATAAAGAACATTTTTTTTTAGTTTAAAAAAATCATACTATGGTCAAAGTTTAAAGAATTTTGAAATATATTTAGATAAGTTTATAAGATATTTGTATACCAAAATTAAAGTTTAAATGAGTCATTTTCAACTTATAGACGTTATTTGTCAACTTATCAAAGTTTGTGAGATAAAAAACTACACTAGAAAAGTTCGGGAGATCAATCCGCATTAAGTCAAAGTTTAAAAGAATTAATTTCATTTTTTTTTTATTTTTTCGAAAAGATCTTGTGTTTTGCCCTTAGATATACCACGTAAAGTAATGATAAACACCATAAATTTAAAGCTTCAAAATATCTAATCCATAAAAATTAGGTTTATACAGAAAATTTTCCCATTATATGCATCTTCAAAGGTAAAATTAACACTCTTCAAGAAGAATAACACGTTCAAACTAGGGACATGTATTTGTGCAATCATAAGTTTTACATATATACATATATATATATATATAGTCTAGATTTCCTAGGTACCAAATTGTGATTAATGCAATATGATATATACAATATACGATACAAACTAGGGACATGTATTTGTGCAATCATAAGTTTTACATATATACATACATATATATATATAGTCTAGATTTCCTAGGTATCAAATTGTGATTAATGCAATATGATATATACAATATACGATATAAATCTTAATATTAGAGTTAAACTGTAGCATATCTTATGTTATAGTTGCTTAAAATTCACACAAAGAAGACAGGAATACCAAAGAAAGTGTTATGTACACGGTAGTACAAGACGAAGGACAACATTCGAAAATGCGAAAAAGAGAAGCCGATAATGCGCAACAAAAGGAATAGCGTGCTTGACTGTTGCTGCTTTGTAATAATGGTTTGCTCAAATTTAGTCATATATCTTCTATGTTCTTATTCACTGTCTTAAATTAATTATATGACACAAACATTTGGGGGTAATCTAGATCCTCTAGGGCAATTTATTGCACATGCCCCACTTACTCCATTTTGAGAAACCCAAAAACGTCGACACAGCGAGAAGAATAAATTTTAAAAATGTCTTTCTTTACGAAAGACGTGCGTGCATCGATTTCAGAGTGTCTTTGCATCATTTGGTGCGTAATACACATGGCCTTCTTAATTGGAACATTTATAAGTTTCCGAACCAAGAGGCAGTATTTTAATTTAGACATTCGTGTTATTATAATTTTCTCGACCCGTAAACCTATTGCTGATTTTGGGGTGGCTTCTTGTCCCGTTGACCGCATCGAGAAATGCTTAATTTGGATAGTCACTCGGTTTTTAAAAAAAAAAAAAACCAATATTTGCCTGATCAGTATATCAGGCTTCTATTTTTAGGGATACTTAAGTGTTTATTATCTATATCAAATTTTCATTAACCTATATTTTAGATAAGAGTATTCATGGTTCGATTCGATTTAGTGAAAATCCCTAATAAACTGAGCCATTTTAAATAATTTAAGGCTTTAAATTAAACCACATTAATTACAGTTCAATTCAACTTAAATTGTTTCTAGAAACACTTTTATTATATTTTGATAGTTTTTAAAATGACCATCAAATAACATCGCCAATATGACCAAAATTTGATAAACAAATCAAAATAAAAACATATATTGTACACCAACTAAATGGATAATTTCTTCTAAGCAATTGATTTGATGCTTCCCCTCCTGTTGTTGATTATGGGAGGAGTGAGTGGCCTAGAGATTGGTTGGCATCAAAGATTGGGTGGAATTGAGTGGCTAGCTGCTAGTGTCAAATATGTATATGGTTGTGCTATAATGAAGTGGAAGTGTGAGATTATCAAGGATAAAATGTTTGGATTAGAGAAGATTGCGGAATAGAAGCATTAAACAAAAGTTAAATATGAGATCTCAAAATGAGAGTGGGGGATTTTAGGGTTAGGTAATAAAAAAAGTAAAAAATGTCTTCTTCTTTTTTTGTTTTTTCAAAAGAAAAACTTTCATAGAAAACTCAAGAAGTCTATAAGACATAAAGTCCTATCTCTTATAAACATCAACAACAATTGGAATGGTAGCCTATTCAATCTAAACAAAAAACATATGTCATTCTAACCTTTATTTGCTAGCCAATTTGCGATCATATTTGCTTCCTTAGAAATAAAAGAAAAACAACAATCCTCAAATTTTGTTTCCTCATGCAAAATATCAAAAATAAGCCCTCTACACTCCCAAGCTATGATTTTACTCGATACCTATATATCAAATAAGACTTTACAATCCATCTCAATGATGACTCTTTTCCAATCTCTTCTATATGCGAACCAAAGGCCTTCTTACACTACGTCACTTCAGCTACCAAAAACTGCTCAGTAACAGTTGGACAAGTGGGGAATGTTGGTGTAAACTAGAAAAGTTCAAATAGAGCCAAACTGAAATATTAGCTAGGTAAGTGTCTCATTTTCCAAAATTAATTACACGATTTATAGAAAAACAATTACATGGTTTGTTAACCTCTTAACAAGTTTTATTAGGACACTTGCTAACAAAAATTTACTATTGATATTTACAACTCATTAAGTATCACACCAAAAGTTAAGCAACTTTTGTTAACAAGGCTTCTATATTGCCAGTCAATTCATATGTTAACAAATATTCAAAATTGTTCAAAAAAAACTTATATAATAGAGTATTAATGAATCCTCAAACTACTAACATTTCTCTATTTGAGTTATCTAACTTTTTATTTCCTATTTTTAAGTTGATTTGTTTTTTTAATTATAGAAATGAGTGAATTATTAATACTATCTATAATGATCTTTTAACCTCTAACTGATTGAAATATGCTTAATTAGTTCTAGTTATAGCTCTATTACATGCTTAAAGAGCATTTTTTACTGTAATTTGCTTACCTATCTATTCATTTATGCAATTTTTTTGCTTAGTTTTTGTAATGACCTTTTAAACATGTAAACTTTTTAAAAAAAATGCATTTAAACCCCATTAAGAAAAAGAAATTACATCCAACCACCATGAACAACCTCCTTAGGATCGGTTTCTTCACCTACCCCTAAACATGAGTTGTGGCATCACCTATTAATACTATCTAGTTCCATAGCATGGTTGATATAGCAAGAGTTAATAAAAATTAAACTAAATGGGAGTCTAAGAATTAGTGGTGAGTATGTAATTCTATTGTACAGGATATCCTCATACTTAACTCAAATGAGAAGATTTCAAATAAGTAATAAAGGTCACAATGCAAGTTCCAAATAGTAATTTTTGGAGACCTACCCTCACAAAATAGTATATGAGTATGACGTTTACATACCATGTATCTACCTTGGAATATGTACTCTGAGGTGTACGGTGTACAAGTTTTAGGGTATCTCATATTAACCTTGTAAAAATTATTAAATAATATTGATAAACAAAAGGTAAATAATAATACCTAATAAGTTCTTAATTGGTTATATTTTATTTAGTGATTTTTCATGATTTTCTTTTGAAATTTAAGTTTATTTTTTGATAATAATACTTAATTAAGTAAAATCTTATTTATTTATTTTTTTAAGTTTTGAAATAATCTACATAAGATCACGAGAAGATGAAAACAAGTTTCATTTAACTTAAAGCTAAAACAAGAAAATTATGAAAGTTTAAAGATCAACACACACAAACGACATGATTATGTCGTTTATAGGCAATTTTAGAGGAATTTTTCAATGACCACAATCAATTACACAACCATATCCTTAGTTATTGGGTTTCCTAGTTTGAGAGAGAGACAGACAGAGAGAGAGAGAAGTGAAGACATATAGGTAAGAGTTACATGATCAAGAGATACGGTCATGTCCTTAGTCATGTCGTTTGCAGCAAACTTTATTTTTCACATCCCCTATATAAAGCTTTTTTAGGGTTTTCTTAAAGTGAACTTTTAGACGACCTTTAAAGAGTTTTTCAAAAGAGAAATACTCAAAAGAGTAAGATTTCAAAAAAACTTAAAGATTCAATCTTTATTTAATTTTATAATTTACTCATCTACTTTTCTCTATTCTTTTATTCGAGATTATTACTTTATGATGTATAGAGAGTAGATTTTTTGCATTTAGATCTTTTGGAACCTAAATCTACTCGTGTGACATTATTTTTATTAGATCTAATCAATTTTTACTCTTTTCTCGATTCCACTTTATGTGCTTCATAATTTAGATTATTATTTCTGCAAATAGTAATCTAGAATTTAATATCTTATAAGAGAATCGAGAGATTTCTTATAAAATTAAATTTAGGTATAATTAATGAAGATTGTTACAAGATTAGAGATAATTTGCAAAATCTTTTCGAAATTTTGATTATATCATAGAAAATTTATTATACAATAATGCAATCTTAGAACATACTATTAAGAAAGGATTTTAATAGGTGATTTTAAGATTAAGGTTAATTTGCTTGAGAAAATAATTAATTCTAATAAAGAATTCTCCTGATTAAGAAAAATTAAAGAAGAAATTATATTATCTTTAGAAAAAATCACATATTAGATCTAAGAGAAACAAAGATCTAAATACGATTATGAATCTTAAGTTAATCTATAATTTTATAAGCTTTCTTGTGTAAGTTCTTAAACAATTCTTAGTTAGTGATAATTTACTATTTGTGCAATTTAATTTAGGTTATTTAAATTCTTAAACTCAAATTTACCAGTTAAATTATAGAGATTTAGTAAGTATTAATAGTCAAAATTCTTAAGGAATTGATAGATACACTTACCTTCAATCAATACCACATTTCTTCTACCTAAGAATCCTAAACCTACAGTTGTCTCTCTCTTGTATCTCTAAGTCTTAGAAGCATCTCTCTCTTCCTTTTAGATGTTTTATCTTCTTTCTAATTTTTCATTCTCATTTGCAAAGTGATAACCCTAGTATAATAACGTCATAAAAATAAACGAGAATATTTGTAAATATACATTTAAAACTATTGATTAGCACTATGTTTAGGAAGATGGAAGGAATTAAGGGAGAAAGAAAATGTGGGAAATGAATTAAAGAGAAAAGGAAGTAGAAGAAAAAAATTACATGTTCCCTTATTTGTATAAGGAAAAAAGGAAAGTGGAGAGAAAGTTAGCAATGTGATTTATTATTATAGCAAAATGTCATAAAAATCTCTAAAACTTTGAAATGTGCTTTTATTTTAAGTATAAAATTGGAATTTAGTAATAATCCCTTCCAATTCTTTTTACATTTGGAAAGAATTGTTTCTATGGGTCTAAGAAAAAGTTTTCTTCTCCTTTCCCAAACAAAGGGGTTATCCTTGGAGTCCTAACTTTCTTTCCCTTACCTATTCCCTCCCTCAATCTAAACACAATGTAAGTGTAAAAAGAAATTTTTTGGCATAAAATAAAAATGTAACCAAAATTTTTTAGGAAAACGTACGAAGTTGAAATTTATAGAAAGATAAGAAAATTTAAAGATTCTATAAAGTACCATTGATGGGAACATAGGTCAACAACATGCGTAACAATGAAAGTATACAAACCCCTTACAAGGTCTTACCGTAGCATGGATGGATCCTTCAAGAACTATCAAAGAAAAAGAAATGGGGATGAGGTTAGAGTATAGGTAGTAAGATTAAGCAACCCGTGAGCGATCAATGGATGTGACGCACCACTGAAGCTCAATACAACCTCCAACTTGCCGAATTTCATTCACCGATTCAAGTTAAAGGGTTGCTTACCATACAACTTTGCTTAAAGGTTAATATGAGCTAGGATTAGGGTTATCAACATGGAGAAGAGAGGAAACACATGAATTTCATTCAATCAAAAGGTAATATCTGATTACAACAAATGCTTGTAGCAAGGTATTTATACCTAGATATCTAAGGTTATACTCTAATACATGAAATTACTAAAATGGATAAAAACTAAATACAGAAATGTACAAAAAGAGAAAGGACAATTTCGTAATCCTTCTGAAAAGAGAATATCCAATGTTAGGTTACATGTCCAAGGTTTGTAGGACATATGTCTTCATGAGAGATGCAGGAAGATTTTATGCATGATGGTTGCCGACTTGTTTGGATAAGGTCACAGTAGTAAGATTCATGGGTAGTTGCACATTTATACCTCAGCAAGCCTATACTTGTAGAGTGTAAGGCTAAGCAAAAAACCACAAATCATAAACCTAACCAAACCGAATCAAACAGGTGATATTTTTAAAATACAATTTGGTTTTTGGTATAGTTTGATGTTAGTCTTTCGATTCAAAGTTCCATTTGGTATAACGAACTAGACAACACCATTTCTTAGATAAATAAATAAATAAAAGGGACACATAAGTAATGTTCTTACTCAAAATTACTTTTAGATAAAAGTTACATGTTGAATTTAGGTTATGACATATAAAGCATGTCATTTCATAATCACCAATCCCATAATCTTAGAGTCTACTCCCATATGTGTAGAATATTGAGGATGGTAAATGTTGTCTAATATTATGACTAATGAGATGACAATGAACTCTTTCTTCGTCATTGTTCTTGTCATTTATTCTTAATTAAACTCCGGGAGGTTAATTCATTTATTCTCGATTGCCTTTTCCTTAACTCATGGGGATAGTGCTTCTGTTGTCGTATTCATTTACACTCAAATTTGTAATATCTTATTAATGAATCAGTTCAAATTGTGAACCAAACCATACTGAATCATTTATTTTTAGATTCAAAATAATTATGAACTAAGCGATACAATTAGGCTTGAGTTAAAAAAAAAGACTAAATTATTAATTTTAGGTTTGATTCTATTGGAGGGGGAGACAAACCACACTGAACCAAACTATAAGGTGATTTATAGAACTAGTCAGGAGGGTTATTTCAAGCTCTTAATCAAATCAACCTTACCTTACTCTAATAAGACAATACTCCATACATGTCAACAACTTAGGCATACAAATAGGTTGACTCTGTAAATCAGGTTGACATTCTCAACACTTGGTTAACAATTAAGGATCCAATAGGTCAAGTTAGCCAAACCTCTTACTCAAGATCATGTGAGGGGTTTTGAAGGCTTATTCCTATCAACCATGTACCTTATAAGTTCTACTAAATGCATGTTCCAAGGTGGTTATAACATATTATAGGATAGATTTTGTTTCCAACGATTGGAGAACCAATAACTATAGTATAAGGTATGAGTAAGGTATCTTATCCTATCCACCATGTCCTTGTTCACCTCCACCAATCATCATCCATAAGGAATCGATTGGCAATTGCTAAGCTATTATATGGTTTAGCTTTACCTGATCAATAGCTCCCCCCATGCAATTGATGCTAAAATTCATAATTAAACTCACTAACTAAGAGAGCAAAAGACAATTATAACTATAGCAAACACAACAACAATAAATGAATTCATAACTTGATCTTTAACTAGCTAGGAGCATTTGGCACTAAGATTGTACTGAGTATTTAAATAAGATTTAGATTACATAAATAAGAACTTCACCATGCAAAGAGTGAAATCATAAGCATCTATAAATAGTTTTCAATACAAATTAATTTGATTGGACTTCCAAAAAATTACATTAAAAAAGTGTAAGCCTTAAAACTAAGCCAAGTAACCGTAGGATTGAACTTAGAACCCAATATTTAGGGCGATCGGTTCAAAAATCCGATCAAACCCAAATTATAAACTATTGAGAGAAATATTAGTAAAAATGACCTCGTAAATGTGAATTTAAGAAAATAAGTAGTAAAATAGGAAACTATAAAATTTTCAAATTTTAAGCATAATAATTGCTAATTACCGAAAAGGCGAAAAATGTAATCTAATAACTAATAAATTACTAGAGATAGATTATATGTATACTAAAAATTTTAGAATGACCAAAATAATAATTAGGAATGTTCACGTGTACCCCACATGTATTTATGTGTAGATAAAAATACGTGAAATTACCTAAATTGACCAAAAACTAAGTAAATAATTAAAGAAAATTATAAATTAATTATGGAACAATCAGAAGAGGATAAGATGATCCAAATCAGGTCGTGGCATGTCAAGATCTGTAAGATAAAAATCAATCAATTAGAATTAGGCAACACAAAAGCCAAAAATCAAGGAAATTGGGCAAAGTCATGTCTAATTAATGCATAATAATTACAAAAATCGTCTATAAATAGGGGAAAATTTTCCAGAACTCATTTGGCAGTGAGGAATCTGAGAAAAATAGTGAGACCCAAAAATTTGAGAGAAAATTTAGAAAACAAAAAAAGAAAAGAAAACTGTGCAGATTGGGCAAGTGAGCCAAACCCACATCTCACCACCACCTAGGACCGAGCCGCCACCGCCGCCACCACCACCACCTTACACTAGACCCACCGTCTGGGCCGGCCGACAACCTTGGACCGGGTTTGGACCACCAGAAAGTATCGAACCGGGTGAGTCCCATAATTGTCTCGATTTTGTATAATTTCGTAAAAATAGTTATTCTGCCCAGAAAATTATGAAACTTGTTATTTTGAAGTTTTATTGTATGTAGATTTAGAGAAAAATAGTGATTTAGTTTAATCATGTCTGAAAATATAGGGTCCTTAACAAATTGAACAAAACCGAACATGATTAGAACTAGAAATAAATGGGCTTAGGAGTGTAATTTGGAGCTCAATTTTTTTCTGTAAGATGTTCATGTAATATAGAATAGTGCTATGAAGCCATTTTTTTAAAATTAATTTTTGAAATTTTTAAGTTAATTTTTAGCCCTAAAATGATAGAAAAATTGGGTAATTTTGAGTTAATTAGGTGATTAAGATACTAATTACTGATTTAGTTAGTAATTAGATATTTAGGGATGCTAATCTCTGATGTGGAAACCTAATCCTAGCCTTTGGAGTATTAAGTATGGCTAATTGAGGAAATTAGGTAGTTAATGTAAGAAATTAGTAATATGTGAAATTGAAAATTAATAAATCTAAAAAATTAGGGTTATTTAGATAATATTATAATAGAAATCAGAAAAATAATAAATCTGAAATAACATTTAATTTTAAGTAAATGTCTCAAAATGTAAGATTTTCTCACATTGGAAATAAATCTGATACCGCAATTAGGGTTAGCGTGTACCAAATAGTTTAGAATACTGAATTAAGACCCAATAGGATATTTGAATACTCGAGCGTAATGTGATTAATGTCACACTGGGATTCAAGCTTATTTAGGACTTAGGAATTAAAACTAGAATCTAATTTAGGATTTGAACCCCGAAATAGAGTACAACGAATTGTTAGTACGTTATAGTTATACATGGGAAAAATGAGTTAAATTATGAATTAGAATATGAATCCATAAAATATAAGTATTAAAAAGACCTATTTGTATTATAGGACACCTAGAGACAAATCAACTTGCGATTAAGGGATCGAGCGATCGAGCAATTTCAAATAAGTTGGGTTATTATCTATTGTAATAGAGTGCTCTTTGTGTGGTACTCGGAGACATAGGATTGTATATGGTTGTGGTTGTAAATAGTTTACGCATGTGTTTGATGTATCTGAATTCGTGCTGAAATTGTGATATGAGTGATTTTATGTTATGATTAAATTGGTGTGAAATTGTTTGAACACCCTAAATGAAATTTAATCCTATTCGACTCTAAGAACCAAAAATGTCATGCATTGCAACCCGTTAAAGGATTATAGGATTTTCCAACCAAATACCGACCCCTTCGAAAGGGATAGCGCAGGATTGCAAAATGGTCCCTTCTTCATCCTCAGTCCAACTAAGTGATAGGAGAGGAGGTCACGGCGGGGGTGAAGTCAATGGTTCGAAGGTAGTCGCGGGAGGAGCGAGGTCTCCATTGCACAAGCCTGAGTTTGGTTGTAAGCTGCTGCATAACATGGAACTCCTCAACTCGGATTAGAGCGGGCAAAATTTCTCTGATTTCACAACCGATCGGATTACGTTGTGCAATGACACTTGATTGTTGCATTGCATGAAAATAATTGATTGATAATCTTGTTTGTGCTTGTATGCATTCATGAGTCTCCAATTCAACTTACTGAGCTGTAGTTGCTCATACCCTTATAGATCCTTTTGCAGGTTCTGACTTTTGAATACTTCAAGTACTATGCCGCCTTACAATTACCCAGAGGTTAGTCCTTTGAAGTCAGGGGTGTAAGGATTAAGTTACTTAGCATAATGTGTAACTAAAGTGATCTTGTAGTTAAGGATAAAAGACTGATAGTTATTATGTAATCTAGTGAACTGTTATGTTTATGTAAAACTTCCTGGGAAGCTCTGTGGACTTACTTATAATTATCTATGTTTAGAAATTTGTAATATTTATCATAATTGTAGTATAACTGTTATTCGGACTATTTACTTCAAAGCGAGGAGTCGTCGACGCCTTGTGTAGATCATATCTATGGTAGGCACTGTGAGGCCAATTACTATCATAGAATGGTTTACACGGCGAGATTATTGCGACTCTGCGACTTCGGGGCGTAACAAAAAGCTTCTATGAAAACACATGATGAGCTATGTGAAAACCCTAAGATGCTAAAATCACGTTAAAGCAAACCTAGACCCCTTAATCAAAATTTTTGTAAAAATAAAAAATTAAATATTGTCATTGAAACATAATGTGAGCAATGTGTCACAGAAGTTGGCTTTTAAAATGCTCCTGTGGTAATTAGCACTTCTAGAACATAAGAAGAAGGTTAATTTAGCATAAGTCATATACAAATACTTTTAAAAAGAGAAACTATTAAGAGAAAAGCTAATAAATTCACTAAGGATTATAAATGAGGGGATCATCCTCGTATATACATGAAGACTACTCAAATGCAAGGCCAAGATTAAATCAATTAATTGACACAATTAAATTCTTAGTTACTATCTTATTAATAATGTTCACTTAATCATACCAACCCTCACCGACTATGGTACCTTGAATCTAGATAGATGGAGTTGTTGGACTTGTAGAGATTCATAAGCTAAAGAGATGGGTTGTAATATTGCTCCTCACTCAATCTTGCCTCATGGAACTTCTTAACATGGTCTTCAAATTGCCTTACTTTCTATTATCTCCTTTCAGATAACCATATACCTATGTCTAGGAAATTGCCCTTAACATCGAATGTATAGATCGATCAAGATCCTTTCTACTTCTTTATCATAGGAGTCTTGAATACCAAGTGATGCCTTTTAGGATACCACCCTCATTGGATCTTCTCTGTCTTTATATAGGGCATGAGCATGATAGATGAGACATTATATGGAATTTTAGTCTTGGTGATAGCTATAGCATATAGGAAACTCCCACTACTTTGTTTCAATACTTAGAATGTCCCTTCATATCTCTGCATGAATCCTTTGTGTAACTTCCCTTAATGCATTGAATCAAGTGTGATTTGACCAACACATAATCCCCTACATAGATCTCTACTAACAATCCTCTTCTTATCGACGAATTTCTCATCCATCATAGACTTGTGCAAATATATTTCGGCCATGTCCCTATTTTCTTGCCATTGTCATTCAAATTTGTTTGCTGGAGGATTACTTTCAGTGAATCTACAAAAACTATGCTTAAGTTAACAATTGCTTCCCTAAAATAATCTCAAATGGACTTCAACCAACAAACTTGGATGTTGATTCGTGCCCATAAATGCCTTAAATATGGCTCTAGTAAGGCATTTATCCACTCCCATTGCTCATCAATTTAGAAATAAAAGTGGTTGAAGATTTAGCTCAAACCTTAACAACTTAAATAACTCCATCTAAAATTTCCCCATGACTTACCCATCATGATCACCTATTATACTCTTTAGCAAAGCTTAATATTACACATGTTTTAAAAATAACTGAGTAACCTCATTCATTAGAAAGTCCCTAATCGTTAGAATAAGCATAGCTATTTAGAGAAGCAATCCAAAACTATCATAATGGTTCCAAATTCTTCAAACTTCAACAAATTAGTTATGAAGTCTATGGAGGCACTCTGCTGAGGTTATGCCTATGTAGGAAAAGTTCCAACAACCTATCCATTGCCTTCAATTTTACCTTATCTTGGCATACTAAACATTGCTAACATAATTTTTCACACCATCCCTCTAATAAGGCCAAAAGTACTAGTCTTCTACAAAAGCCTAAGCCTAATGCATGCCAGGATGACCTAGCCATTTAGAATTATAGCACTCCTTAAATATCCCAAGCTTGAAGACCAAAGCAAATAGATCTATTTACCATTGGTATGAATCAACCATTTTTCCTAAAACCTTATAGTCATGCATTCTCAACATGGGAATAGTGGGGCTTTAGGGAACTCATCTTGTTCTATTCCTTTTCTAATGCAAGTCAAGAGATCAATCTTGGGCTTATTGATGGCTGCCAATTTTACTTTTTTGTCTTAGAGCATCTACTCCTATACCTTGACTTTCTCAACTTACTAAGAAAACTTGCTGCGACGCTTGCTTATACAAGATTTTTTGTTGAGTTTAAAAGCAAATAGCTGTTGTATTGTCAATTCTCACCACAATCTTTCCACCAAGTAAGTAATGTCCCCAAACTCGAAAAAAAGTAAACTACAATGGTCATCCTTCTCTCATGTACAGTATACTTTCATTCCACTTCATTCAATTTTCAATTTTCGTGAGCCATCAAGCACCAACAATTGCAAAGTCAATAGCAATGATATAAATTTCAAAAGGATTAGCAAAGTTGGGGAGAGCTGAAGCCAATTCTTTGTGACCACTTTCTTAAATGTATTAAAGGCTTCTTGATTGCTTAAACTCTAACACCATATAAAATTCTTCCTCAAAAGGTTAGTCAAAGTAGCAACAATCCTTAGGTACCCTTAGGTAACAAATAAATATTCCATAATTGTTTACTAAGCTTAAATATGATATCAACTAAGTATACTCCTTAGTGATAAGAATCAGGCTACTTGGCCTTTAACCTACAACCAAGCCCGCAGACTAAAGGGATTAGTAAAGCAAATCCTCCTACATCAACAAACTCCTGCCGAGGTCGAGTTACTCCTTACTGCTAATTGACTCTCAGTACTGTACTAAATGACTATCCATCTCTTGGAAGTTGTGTGCTAACTTGGAGAATGCCTTGACAACAGCTAATCCCTGTACACTTGAGAAGCCAAGAAGTCTACCTTAAACTAATCCTCAACCACCCCTACTTGGACACCCAATCAGCTCCTACTCTTTTGTCTACATCTTCTAACGGCATCACCAATACACAGCTGCCATATGTCCAAGACCACTCTAATCATTTCTTTTTCCATAAATATTCATTTTTACCCTTTATACACTTTGTACATTACTTATCTAGGACAACACCCTTTTTGTTTTATTCCTTTTTAGGCAAGTTGCCCCAAATTCTCAAGTATAAATACCCCTTGTACATATAGCCGCAAATAATTAGATTATCATTAATAACACTTGATATTTTTCCTCTTGTAAACACCCATTGTTTACTCTCATTTTACTCTTATCCTAACCCTTAAGTAAGGCTAGGTGGTGAGTAACCTTACCGGATCAACTCGTGCTTCATATCAAGCTGTGTCATGAGCCTTCGAAAATTCGATTAGTGTGTCATATTCTTTGGAGTTATTCGTAGATTTTGCTTACTTTTCATCCTTACATACGTTTCCTCATCACCCTTTCAAGCTTTCGACAAGCTTAGACCTATCCCTACGACCGGCCTTATCTATCTTTGGTTACGATTCGCACTATCTCGATATTAGAGCGAAAGTTTCATTTGGATTGTAGTAGTTCATTTAGAAGTTCTGTATATACTCTGTTTTATACGTGTGAAACAGAGCAAGTTTTCTGTATTAATTTAGCTTCTGTATTTGCTGGTTGTTAAGCTTTTGGTTTGGAGGAAATGTGTTGTATGATTTAGAGAGGTAATGTTAGCTGTAACACCTAATCGAGAAGTTTGAAATTAGGATCTATTAGAGAAGAATGACAAACCCAAGTGTTAACACTATTGCTAAGAATGACAATAGTGGTGTTGTCCACTATGGCCGACAATCTCAAGGTACTCCAAGAAGCATGGATAAAAGACTTGATAAGGTAACTAACCTCTTAGTGGATTTAACCCGAGCTATCCATGCA
Organism: Lumnitzera littorea; assembly: GCA_024138015.1. Classification (NCBI taxonomy): domain Eukaryota; kingdom Viridiplantae; phylum Streptophyta; class Magnoliopsida; order Myrtales; family Combretaceae; genus Lumnitzera; species Lumnitzera littorea. Next base: position 5,732,013 of record JAMXBB010000002.1, on the reverse strand, counting down.
TTGGCTTATCAACCTACTAAAGTAGTGCCTAACACCCCTCAAATTGCCCAACTTACTAGAAGTCAGAACCTAGCTCAACAAGTTCAAGGTAAGGGAGTAAGTAGATGAGTGAGAAAAAGGATTGACTTAGGAGATATGAGAGAAAAGGACGAGGAAGAGCATTATGAAGAGGAAGAGCAAGCTCAAGTACCCCGAGCATTCGACTATGTGAAGCTTTAGATTTCGAGCTTCAATAGGTCTAAAAGTGCGAATGAATATTTGGATTGGGAGGAGAAGGTAAAATGTGTTTTTTACTATTACTAATATGAGGATTAAAAAAAAGTGAGAACTGCTACTGTTGAGTTGTTCAGGTATACTGCCATATGGTGAAAGAATTTCTACGCTATAAGGAGACGAGAAGGATACAGAGAGATTAATATTTGGCCTGAAATAAAGAGAATACTCAGAAACAGATTTGTGCCAGATACTTATTTACAAGACACTTTTACTTGACTTCAAGAGCCAAGACAAAGAGGCTGAACTATTAACGAGTATGTCTAAGAATTTCAAATGTTTATGATCTGCTGTGAAGTGGAGGAAACACCGGTACAAACAGTCTCTAGGTTCCTTATTAGATTGAGAAGTGACATTTGATACATTATGGAACTCCAATGATTTACTACAATAGATAAGGCCATACGAATTGCTCAACAAGTGGAAAGGCAGAGAAAGAGTCAAATACTGACTCGATCATTAACTAGCCAATTTATTCAATCAAGTCGACCAGTTCAAGGAGGCTACCGAGGTCAACTGAGTACCGATCCGATCAAACGAAGAGATGTCAGGACTAACCAGAAGGGCCAAACAAAAGGTGACGTACCGACCCAAACATATGAGAAAAGGCAAGGATCCAGTAAGAAGACAAGCCAAATCAAGTGCTTCAAGTGCCAAAGGTTTCGACATATAGCTACTCAATGCTCGAACCGAAGGACTATGGTCATTAAAGGAGACGTCCCCAAGCTTAAAGTTGACAACACTGGCAAGGAACCCAAAGAAGAGACTCTTACCAAGAAAGAAGGTACTTATGAGAATGAACTGATTAAGGAGGATGTATTTGCCAAGGACCTGGATCAGTTGATCTTGGTAGTCCAACGTGCAATGAACTTAGAACCCTCACATGAAAAGGAGTAGAGGGAGAACTTATTTCATATCACCTGTAAGGTCAATGATCAGGTGTGCGCGCTAATTGTAGATGGTAGTAGCTGTACCAATGTGGCCTCAATCAATATGATTACAAAGTTGAAGTTGCTGACTATAGCACATTCGAAGCCGTACAAGTTGCATTGGTTAAGTGAGAACGAAGCACTACATGTCACGTGTCACTCGATAAGTACTACTACCAATCACAATCAGAAATTACTCCGATGAGATTATATGCAACGTACTACCCATGTATGCTTCACATGTGTTGCTTGAGTAACTATGGCTATTTGATAGAAGAGTTATCCATAATGGATACAGGAACACCTATGTTTTTGAGAAGGATGGCAGGAAGATTATATTGAACCTGATGCCACCAAATCAAGTTAACAAACTTTAAGCAAATCTTACTCAAGGATTGAAGAAGATTCCAATGATGAGTAGAGCTAAACTTTAAGAGGCTATTAAGGCCAATGTACCAACCCTCATATTGGTCAGGCGACTATTAAGGTTGAAGGAGCGAGGTGAACTACCCTTGGAAACAAGAGAGTTGCTAGATGAATATACCAATCTATTTCCACAACAGTTACCCGAGGAGTTACCCCTTGTCCAAGGCATAAAACATTACATTAACTTAATACCTAGCGCCGCCCTACCGAATAAGCCAGCCTATCGAATGAGTCCTAAACAGGCTTCTAAGCTCTAACGACAAGTCAATGAGCTACTGGAACGAGGATATATTAGAGAGAGTCTCAACCCTTGTGCTGTTTTGATGCTCCTAGTGCTGAAAAAGGATGGTACTTACTGGATGAGTGTTGACAACCGAGCCATGAACAAGATAATAATCAAATACAAGTATCCAATCCCCAATTTAGAAGATACACTGGATGAATTGAGTGGAGTTAAGATCTTCAGCAAGATTAATCTAAAATTTGGCTACTATCAAATTCGCATAAGGTTAGGAGATGAGTGGATGGTTATGCCATTTGGCTTGTCGAATGGCCTGAGTACTTTCATGCAACTGATAAACCATGTGCTAAGAAATCTAACGGGAAAGTGTAACGTAGTGTACTTTGACAACATCCTAGTGTACAGTGTCAACATACATCTCCATACCGTGTTGAACATCCTCCATACCGTGTTGAATGTCCTCCGTACCTAGAGAATATTTGGCAATCTTAAGAAATACTGTTTTTTCCAAGAGGAAGTGGTATTCTTAGGCTATATAATAAGTGCAGGAGGTTTATAAGTGGATAACGAGAAGATCCAAACAATCGTTGAGTGGCCAACTCTTACTACTTACATCGAGGTGAGAAGTTTCCATAGACTAGCTTCCTTCTATAAGAGATTCATAAGGAATTTCAACACCCTCGCCATACCCTTACTAAGCTAATGAAAAAGAACACTAGCTTCAGATGGGGAGAAAAGGAGAAGAGAAGCTTTGTCGAGGTAAAGGAAAGATCGACTTCCGCACATATGTTATCTCTACTTGACTTTGAGAAAATATTTGAACTAAAATGTGATATGTCAGCCATTGCAATAGGTGTTGTCCTAATGTATGAAGGTCGACCAATTGCTTACTACAGCAAGAAGTTTAAAGGACCTCAATTGAACTACTATATATATGACAAAGAACTCTTAGCACTCATCCGAGTACTACAAATATGCCAACATTATCTACATTTGAGAGAATTTATCATCTATACTGATCATAAATCTCTAAGATATCTTCGAAGTCAAACAAAGCTATCAAAGCGGTAGGCGAGGTGGGTTGAATTGCTTGAAAGATTCAATTTTATAATAAAATATAAGTAACGAAAGAGTAATGTGGTTCCGCGAGGTGGGTTGAATTCCTTGAAAGATTCAAATTTGTAATAAAATACAAGTAAGGAAAGAGCAACGTGGTTGCAAATGCTCTTTTAAGGAGATATGCGCTCCTAACAAAACTACAAACTAGATTATTTAGGTTTACTAGCATTAAAGAACAATACTCCAAAGATCTATACTTTGAACCCATACTTACGCGTTATGCCAATGGAAGGACAGTGGACAAGTATCATATGGAAGATAAATACTTGTTTCAAGGAGGGAAATTATGCATGCCAACCTATTCACTATGGGAGTTATTGATCAGGAAAGCCTATAGTGAAACACTATCCGAACACTTTAAGGGAAGAAGGACGTATGAGCTGTTAAGTGAACGTTTCTTATGGCAAAAAATGAAGCAAAATGTACACCGAGTTATTAAAGGCTATGCCGTGCAAAAGGGCTAAATGGCGAGTCGGGTAAGAGAAAGCGATGCCTTTGCCTGTCCCAATGAGACAATGGACTGAGTTAAGCATGGACTGAATTGAGCATAGACTTTATTCTCGAATTACCAAGAACTGCCCGAGGCAAAGATTCCGTAATGATCGTCATGAATAGATTTAGTAAGATAAGACACTTTATACCTTGCTCTAAGACTAACAATACTTTGATTATTGCTTTTTTTTTCTTGCAGGAAATTGTTCGATTACACAGCATGCTAAGGAGTGTAGTTTCAAACAAAGGCCCAAAATTCTTAAGCCATTTCTAGAGAACCTTATGGCGTTAGATGAGGACCAAACTACTATTCAATACTTCCTATCACTTCCAAACTGATGGCCAAATAGAGATAATTAACCGTACTTTAGAGTTACTGCTCCGAGCTACAATAGATAAGAACTTGACTAATTGAGACGTCTGTTTGCCCATGGTCAAATTCACTTACAAGCAGACCCCCTTCAAAGTTGTCTATGGTTTTAATCCTAAGTTGCCCCTCAATCACTCCCCTATACCTATATCCGAGTAAGAAGACCCTAACACAAAAGCTCAAGCACACTCCCTTCAACACATCCATAACAAAGTTACTTAGCAGATCAACCAAGCCGCCAGACGAATGCGAGAGAAGGCTAAGGGTAAGACAACAAAACAGTTTCAACAGGGAGACTTAGTGTAATTGCACCTAAGCAAGGAAAGGTTTCCGAGTAAGAAGAGAAACAAACTATCCCCAAAGGCTGAAGGACCCTTCAAAATCCTCTAGAAGATCAACGATAATGCCTACAAATTGGAGCTGCCAAAAGACTATGAGGTTTCGAACACCCTCAACATTGCTAACCTCAATCCTTATCTCCATGACAGAGAACTGAACAAAGACCAATTGGATTTGATCCCAAATCCAAACCAACCCAGAGAGAATGATAGGAATCAGGCTACTGAACCTTTAACTCACAGTCAAGCCAGCAAACTAGAGGGACTAACAAGGCGAATCATCCTGCTCCTGCCAACTCCTACTAAGACTAAGTTACTCCTTATTGTTGATCAACTCTCAATACCATGCCAAATGACTGTCCATCTCTCAAAAGTTGTGTGCCAACTTGGAGATCGCCCTAATAGCAGCCAATCCTTGAACGCTTGCTTAGTCATGTCTGAGTCTACCACTTGCTTAACATCATTACTACCAAGAAGCCAAGAGGTCTGCCCTAAACTAATCCTTAACCACCCCTGCTCGGACACCTGATCAACTCGTACTTTTTTGTCTGCATCCTCCAACAGCATCACTAATACATAGCTACTACGTGTCCGGGACCATTAGTAGAATCTACTACTCTAATCATTCTTTTTTCCGCGAATATTCATTTTTATCCTTTTTACACTTTTTACATTACTTCTTTAGGACAATACCTTTTTTGTCTTTTTCCCTTTTTAGGCAAATTACTCTAAATTCTCGGGTATAAATACCCCTTATACATATAACCGCAAATAATCAGATTATCATTAATACATTAGATACTTCTCCTTTCATAAACATTCATTGTTTACTCTCATTTCACTCTTATCATAACCTTTAAATAAAGCTAAGTGGTGAGTAACCTTACTAGATCAACTCATACATCATATCGAGTTATACCGTGAGTCTTCGAAAGTTTTATTGGTGCATCATATCCTTTGGAACTATTTGTAGGTTTTGCTTACTTTTTATTCGTATTTTTGTCCTTACACACGTTTCCCCATCACCCTTTCAAGCTTTCAGCAAGTTTAGACCCATACCCGTGACTGCCCTTGTTCATCCTTGATTATGATTCGCATCAATTAGGTTCCCTATAACCTAACTAAAGTCCCTCTTCAAACCATTTCTTATATGCTTAAGACTTATCGATCTACTCTTCTACCTTAATGATTCTCAACTCTACATTTCTTACCTAGTGGTTAAAGAGAGTAACAAATCCTTAAACCTTGCCCTTTGCCTAATGATGCAACAGTCATTAATGGTCATCCTCTTGATCTACCATTAAATTGTTGCACTCAATTTAAAACATGTTCTCCTCTAACATCTTTGCTCTAATATCGCTTATCATGAAAGTTAGCTTTCAAGATACTTCCCTATAGTATTTAACACTCCTAAAACACAAGAACAATAAGTTTAACATCACATGTATACTTTTAGATAGAGAAACTATGGAAAAGTGTATCTACTAAACATATGGATGGATTATAAATAACATAATTACTTGTAGACACCTCATTTTTGCCATTTTATTTTAGCAGTTATAAAAAATAATGATAATAAAAATAAAAATAATTGAAAATTGAAAAAAATAATAAAAATGAAATGTCAAGTCGAGTTGAGTCGTTTGAGGTCAAATCAAATAATGGCGACTGCTTAATTTAATAAATTTTAAGTCATTAAAAGATCGAGCTTCATTGAAATATTTTTAGTTCAATCCAATATAAAGTGAATTTTTTATCTAATTTATATCGAGCTAAAATAAACTTATGATTTATTAAGTGGGTTTTTGCACTAAATCAAGTCAAACTGATTTGGACCCGAAAGATAGAAAGCCTAAATAAAAATAGAATTTCTAAAAACTAAGTCGAATCTTCAAAGAATTTAAATCATATCTTCCATATCTATGATTCATTTTCGTATCTAGAGTTTGTTGAAATTAAATATATATCCAAAGAGATACAAAATATTCAATTATGAGTATTATAAATAGAAAGTCGATGATAGAGTTTAGAAGTTTTTTTCACAATCCCCAACACACAAAACAATTATCCCTCACTCATGACCAACTCTAAAACACATTCATCTGCTACACTCTCCACCGTCACCCACAAGAGCACTTACACTCACATCCCACAACATACCCAATTTAGACACTGCTCACCTAGCCATACACTGATCACTAGCACAATAACACCTATGCTAACACACCGCCACACATCCATCGCTGCACCTGATCCCACAAACACTAACTTACACCACTTACTAGCATACACTCCACTTTAACATAGCACTCTACACACGTTACATTGACTTTCGCCACTCACTAGCATACTGCACGACACATACGGACATGCCATAACCAAACACGCAATGGCACTGTCACACACATCTTACTTGTACCGTCTCGTGGCTACATACTGAGCACACTCACATACTCGATTGGTTCATTGACATCACTCGATCACAAACACAGCCACGCTATATGTCATCCACAACCAAGCGCACAATTCACTGTATACGATCACGATCACGATCAAGATCAAATTCTATACTAAGCACGCGAACGTAGTTTAGATGATCATGATAAGCAACACAAATACGTTAATCATGAGTGACTCAACTCATTTAGGTAAAAGTTATTATTTTATTTAATAATTTATTTTTTTTTATTACTTAATTTAATTATTTTGCTAATTTTTTTTTCTTTAATGCAGGTTTTTTATTTTTTTATTTTTAATTTTCATATTGTTTGCTATATTTTTTAGATAATTTGATTTTTTTTAATTTAGTTAAATGGAATTTTTTAATAGAAATTTCCATTTAAGTCGCATACCTTTTCTCCAAGATCCATATCTTCAGAGGACATACGTATCTTAGTGTATCTTGTATATAAGGTTTAGGAAAAATATTTTTGATACGTAGAATTTTTTTTAAGTAATTTTTAAAAAATCTTAACTAGAATTTTAAAAATATATATATTTAGTTAGTTAGGTTTTTTTAAAGTATATTCGTGAAACTAAATTTTTTAAGGTTTTTTTTTTAAGTAATAAATAGTTAAATAAATGTAAATCTAGCTCGATTCTCAAAAATAAAAAGATCCACACACAAAATCTTTTTTAAAAGAATTATGTTGGTTTGATCCGATTGGCGAGTACGTAAACACTTTTAAGTAACCATATAAAACATTTTAAAAAATTTCTTTTTTTTGGAAAATTTGTAATAAAAAATTTATTTTAGTTATGTTTTATATATCTTAGTGTTTTTAGAAAAAATATAAAAATAAAGCTCATTGATTTTTTTTATTTTTAACATGGTGATTTAGTCTTGATATATTAGCATCCAAACTTAGTTTGTTCTAGTTAATTTTGTAAATCATTTTTTTAAGAAAATTCGCGAATCAGTGATCAAATTAAGGTTTTTCTACTCAGAAATCCTAATTTCATTTTTTAATCAATTTAATTAGTCGGCAACTCTAATTTTTAAAAATATTTTTTTCAGAAAAATATTTTTTAAATTTAATGTCAAATAATTTATATTAAACAAACTAAGCTTAATATAAATTAAATTAAAAAAAAAAAACGAAATGAAAAACACACAAACATATATATACACACACACACGAGGTCTACTTGATTATAACATCAAGATTAAATCAATCTTACTATTATTGTTCCCATTTACTCCCACATTAATTACATTCACCCATTGGTATATTATGGTACATTGAATCTAGACAAAGGTAGTTGCTGGTTTTATGGATGAACCTCCATTGATAGGCCAAGAAGTGGTCGCGATATGATGACTTGTTGGATGTGATGGTTCACAGCAGACTCTTCATTGTTTTGGTCATCTTTGAATGGAAAGGATGGACTTTCTTCTTTCTCCTATATCTTTTAATTAGTTGCCCAATTGTTATTTGTTTTTTACTTTTTCCCACGTTGTCTATGTTGATAGATTAATTTCTTCAATCAACAATTAGTTCAACGATATGTATAGTTATCATACCAATAGCCATTTTTAGTTCTAAATAAAACATTGCCGATCAATGCATATAATGGAAGACTAGAAGAAAACAAATTTATTTACCTAGTTTTTTATTCATACAATATTTTGTTTGACTAGAATATAATATATTGAAAAGCATTTAAAAGTAAATGTCATTATAATAGAAAATCCAGGTTTGGCTATTTGAACCTGTATGCTAAAGAAGTAATATCACGGGAAAATGTCTAAAAAGGTTGGAAGGAAAAAAGAAAAAGAAAAGATTCATTTAGAATGATATGTAAAAGAATTTGATATGAAAAAAAAAAAAAAAAATCTTGAGTGGTTACAAATGCATCTAGATGTTAAAATTTTATTCTTCATATTTACTATTTAGCAATTTATATATTGTGTCTCTCTTACTAAAACATTTTTCAATTGTCAAAAAATACCCACAATAAATATGTCGGCCCTAATATATATATATATATATATATATATAAATATACACTTTTACACCCATAATACTAACGGTAAATTCATCCATTTTCAAATTGCCTTTTGCCATTGCTCCAGTCTTATTGAATAGAATTATTTTTCAAATGATAAAATATTGCAATTCTTACTTGTGAAAACCAAAAACATATACCGGCCCATAAGGGGCTTTTGTCTGTTGAGTGCAAGACAGTAGGTGACCGGCTCATCCAGTGGCCCCCACTGACATCTTCAAAGTAAGAACAACCGGTGAACGGCGCCGTTTACGCCCTCCCGTTGACCAATGAAAGCCACGTGTGCATTTCCACGTGGGAGTGATGTGGACCCTCAGAATGCTTGAAGGATTTGTCCTCTAACAATACTCTAAAGTCGGCAGATATTGCTTTTTTTTTTTTTAAACCAACTTTTCACTTGATGTTTAAATTTTTTAAATAAAATCTTTGAAAATTATTTATATTATTTACAAAACCTAAAACACATAAATTTAAACATAAAATAAAAAATAACCTTTTAGAATTCTTAACAAAAACTCTTTAAAATTTAAAAAACTCCACGGGATGCTAAAGGAACCCATTTTGAGGTCCTAAGCCCTCGAAGTTCACACCAACTTTTGGGACTGGTGTTGCCGTTAGAGCAAATTTATTAATAATGTTTACTATAAAATTCTCATATCAAGCATCCTCGTTTCCTTAATAAAGTGTAAGCATTTTGGGGGATTACTTAAGCAAGTTAAGGTGCTTAACAGGGTATCGTTGCTTGCAACTAAAATATTTTTTAGTCTGGCTTTTTATAATAAAGTGATAAAATAGGACCTACAAAAACTTTCAAAATATTGCCAAGTAACTCTCTTAAAATAATTCATTGACAAAAGAAAGAATTTCTTAAGAGGAAGAGCTCCATAAATATCCATATAACACCCTAAGGAACTCTCCAAGCAACCCCTTGATGCAGATGCTCCAAGTAGTGAGATTAGCATGACTCCTAAGCAGTTGTTTCAAACTCTTGTTAACATGTTTAGGGAAAATAATTATTTATCTTGATTGATTACTCGCTTCATCATTAAAGTAGCAAATAAAAATATATAAAGTTTTTTTTCTTTCAATAATTAAAACGGGAAGGAGAATTCATACCTAAATATTCTAGATACACAAGTTAGCCTTTTCCAACTAACACCTACTTGGGCATTCTTTCTGTCTAGCGATTTTTGTCTTGTTTATGTTCGATGTGAACAAATACACTTGTATAGCTATTGGTTTTGACTATTTAATATGCTAGAATGTGGGATGGAAGAGGCAAACTTTGGGACAATGCGCTTAATTAATGTCCCTTAAATTGTGGGTTACGCATTGGGAAATGTTTTCTCTTTTCTGCCTGCTACCCTTTCATATTCTTAAAGAGATTAATGCAGTTGTTAGGAATAATGCCATTGATCTTGGTACTTACTAAAATCAAATAATTTGAACGGAGAAGTTTTTTGTTTTTTTTTTAAAGAGAGAAAGTATGCTGTTAATATCTTCTGGTTGCATATGGACCTATGGTCTTTGCTGTTTAGAAAGCCTATAATTTGAATATATACAAATGAAAATCATATAGTACAGTATGTCTATAGTAATTAAAAACTTAATCTTTGTTATATTTTATATGCAGAAATAGATTAAAATAGAATTACGATTCCGAATTACATTCCCTTTTTTTTGTGTATAGAAGCGCATTTAAAACTTAAAATCGTGATTTTATGAAATTGACGATTTTAATTCCTTCTTTGAGAAGTTAGAATTAGTGATTTTATTTCTTTTGTATTTATTATTAATCAAATTACTTATTTAACGTTGGATTTAAATATGATATTTAATATTTAAGGATATTTTTTACCATTATTGCTACATACACATTTAGTTTCATTATATTCCATTCCATACACATTTCCAAATATGATACAAAGGATTCATCATTTCGCTCTTCATTCCGTTTCAATCAATTACATTATAAATCATTCATACGTATCAAATGCCACATAATATAATTGAGAAACAACTTAATCATTTTTTTTTGTTTCCTAATGTTGAATAGGATGAGAGATAAGTGATTATCTATAACGAATCAAAAGTACCGAAAGTCCATTCGCACCAAGGGATTTACTACAGAAGTAACTCCCCCTGCTTTGGTACCCTTGAAATTTAAACATTAATATTCTGACATCCTAGAATAAGGCCATTACTATTAAGAAAACCTCTCATCGGTTAAAATCAATTCATCACTTTCAAACATGGTTTTCTACTAGGAACTTGTCCAATAGTTTCGAATTAAAAGAAAAATAATCGGCTCGTTTGTGCTTCTTATCTTTAGGTTACTTATGTGAATATACGAACTAGCCTACTTCATCTTTAATCCTAGTTAATGTGTTTTACTTGTCCAATGTCCAATGAGTACTACATTTTTCAAAAATTTTAAAAAACCCTTTAGGTCATAAACATTTATTATCATATTCAAATAAGTCATCAATACTTCAACTAAGTGAATCATATGAAAAACCAACATCTTGCTTTATACTTCAGAAATATCATAAATTTCATTGAAAAAAAGGCAAATAAATGATAGAAGCATTAACTTATGCATTATGAAAAGATAGCACTACATAATATATCGTTTGTTTTATAACATGTCCATGTAAAATGGGTGCTCTTGGACAATTTCTTATAAGGCATCCAATGACGAGTTTACTTGTTCAAGGCATCACCAAAACGTTAATATCTACCTCATTTGAAACATTAAGACGACATACATGGTCCATTTCACTTTATCTTCCTTATATATATATATTTCCATCTCACTTGCAAACAACAAAAGCCAGCTCCACTTTTCGGGGCAAATTAGGTTCTGTATGATATTTTTCAGAAACAATATGAGGAAATAAAAAAAATAAATCACATACACACATGTTTACATAAAAAAAAAAAAAAAAAAAAGGAAAAGGACATGGCTTTTGCACGTGTTCAGCCAAAGTAGTAAGCCATTAGTCGTCAAAAATTACAATTATTCCTTGTATTTTATACATTATCGAAAACAAAGTGGTCGAATTTTTATGACACAAGTGGAGTCGCCAAATGAGAATTTCAGTTAAACCAAATACAGATTAAAACAAAAATAACACGTCGAATGGTATCATAACTCAAGCCGGCATATCTTAGTGGTATACTGCATGATACTTTTCTGTATTGCACAATAATGCGATGTTGGAATTTATGATTGATCACTTTCCAGTTAGGGTTTCAATGTATTTTATGGGGACAATTGACAACAACATAATTAATCATTAATAAGAACGTGAACCATCAAGAAGAAATTGAATAATAACATTTATTTTGAACAAATATAAACAAACAAAAAATAGAAGGCATGACAATTATAATTGGATGTTGTTATATGGAGAAGAGGGAAAGAAACTACACTTGGAATTTTGTCATTATGGAAAAATACAAGGGAAGCTAGGTAAAAATTACATACTAAATAATGACGTTGTGTGTTTCTAGTTTAAATGTAGAATGAACGGTTTTGTTAAATAGAGGATATTGTATTGCACTACAACAAGAATTTTGTTAGATATCATCAAGGTGGCACTTATCACATAAAATTCCCTTTGGCATTTAACATATCACATTAATGATATATATGGAATACCTCTATTTATACCACTTTCAATAATTTATTTCTCCTATTTTACCCCCTATTAAAACCTTTTATCCATTTATATGCATAAGATGAAATAATTTTTACAATTTGCTTACAAATGATTTCATATATAGATGGATATAATTATAGGAAGCTTTTTTTTTTTTTTTTTTTTTTTTTTGCCCCCAATGAACACGTTAAATGTATTTGATAATAAAAAATATATACAATTTTAGAACTTGCACTTTACGATTTACAAAATATACCAGTATATTGAATTATACACCATCTTTCTATATATAGCTAGTGGAAACCACACCATGAAACAAATATAGTATAAATAAATATCTAAAAAAATAACAACCACATATATATTTGTTTAAAATCTCATTTCTTTCAATATCATACATCGATTAACAAATGGTATCGAGATAGTAGCTAGGTGGTTTGGGTGTTGTGTCAACATCTTCAGTAAAGACAAGGCTTGAAGATCATGAAACTAAGAGTCTAATAAAGATTTGGTTTATTTCATGGTTTTAAATTAAATGAACCTGATTTTGAGGAACCATGCCTTCTCCACTCGTGGGCACGACCAATTTGTCGAAGACTATTTAAAATTTTAAAGCAGTGAGGAGAGTTCAGAAAGACAACTTCAGATTCAGAGTTTAGCATCTAAGATGATGAGTGGACACGTGTATTTTCAGCTTGTGAAAAAACCCTAATGGACGCACACGACATGGGTCACCATGCCCTAAGATTTTTCAGACATTTTTAACTTTGCTCACCTAAAGTTCAATGTGTCTGGTCTTTGAACAAATTCAGTAGAAGCTGTCTTTTGTTTGCGATAAAATTCGGTCAATTTGTATATCTTTCGCTCGAGTCATTTAAGTATAAGCTAAATTTATATCAAAATTTCATCAAATCTTTTACGTCTTTAAGTGTTATTTAAATTGTTATATTCAATCAAATTTTCCACTCACCTTAATTTCATATCTACAATTCGTAATGGTTGTTCAAAAGCTATAAGAAGTTGAGTTCTTCACCTAAAGATAATGAAGAACAAGATTACTAAAGTATCTAATTGTTGGACTTATCAAAACTTTACCTTTTAAGTTTTACATAAAGATTTCGATAAGATAAAAGACTTTTAATGTACTTAACCTCTTAAAAGAAAGGTTGTAGAAGAGAAAATAATTATCCACACAATTTTGAAGTTTATTTGATATATGATGAGGAAAAATATATTATTAAATTTTAAGGAGATTATTTACACAACATTTTTCTAAAAGCAAATAAACTAAAATTCGTAAAATTTCTAACTAAGCAGGTATCTAGACAAAGCTTTATTAACAAAATATATTATCATGGCGAAAGAAAAAAAAAAATTTATAATCAGATTAGGGATGGGATACCGAAGTTTGTTTCTTAAAATACATAATATTTGATCAGTTTGACGTGATTCTGCAGATGATAATATTTGAAGTATTATATTCCTGTACGGAATTTGTATAATAATTGTTAATTTCCATGAGCAGAATCACGATCCCACGACGTAATAAAGGCACGAGGCATGACTTCAAGTCAACTATTTGATTTTACAATGCCAATTTGAGGATTTATATAAGCGTACATAAATGTGGTTGTTGGCTCTTTTTACTCTTTGCAACACTTAAGAGCTGTCCATTGTGTAAGTCTACATTCGATTATTTGGGTTAATCCACAGTCTCTGATGAAACCGTTCCGTTCGGTTTAAATTAATGGATTATGGATAGGTCGATAAGACGATAAACTGAATGACCCATCCATAAGGATCATAAAATCCCATAATCATTTACAAAAGTGTTCAACCTAGTTTGGAATCCAATCATTATCTAATAATTTTGTGGTTTCTTAAGGTTTTTACCATCAAAGTGAAAACAAATTATTTTGTATCTCTAGGCAACTTAATTAAGGAGGCAATTTCTATTAACGTCCTCATTTCATATTGAGTTTGTGTCAATACAAAAAGTATATAAGATTGAATAGAAATTATAAATAATTAGTTTATAATATAACCACATTTATTCATATTATAACTGTATCTTTCATATTATAACCACATTTATCCACGTTAAAGACTAGAAACGTTAAAAATCTTGACATATCTCAGATCACAGGGTAAGTCGGACTGAGAATTATTCATTAACTCCCGCTAGTGCTGAAAGAATGGCTTTCTATAAGGGTGCGTTTGTTTAACAAGAAATGTTTTATGGACTTGTTTTGAGTATTACTATGTCAAAGTTTTATGATTATCAAATATTATGGTGATAATTTTACGAATTTATATACGAGTGATTCGCTAGTAGTACTGGTGTTGGAAAGTGAGGAAGTTAATAGTTTCTTTTTTGAGGAATTATTTCCCATTGATATTTTCCATCGTTGATAACTTCCACCAGTGGGCAAGACGCTAAAAGCAAACGATAAACATAATTTTTGAGAATGCTGTAATAATATTTTACGTTCTTAATTTTTCATTATAATAAACATCAAAGAGAAAAGGTCCAAGAAGCTTTTTTTTTTTATCATTAAACAAACAAACTTATCACCAAATATTAATTATGTATAAACTTGAACACTCGAAAGATATATATATTTTAGATCTTAAATAGCTTTATCATTAAGCTAAAGTTAACTATTAGACTCCACACTATATTGCATATATATATATATATATATATATATACATATAGTTCTAGAAAACAATATAGGGAATATAGTTAGCTAGCCAGAGGATTCTGATGGTGCTCTTATAACCACATTTCTCCATGAAGCACACATACATACATACATACATATAACGTTTTACATATACTACTTACATTAAAAGTATTAAAATAATATACAATGGGTAGATTTTCTTTATAAAAAGGCACACGGAGCACAAGTACATATCCTCCTATCCCAGCTTAAATATACAAATTATATAGAATTTTTGAGAGATAGGGATGAAATTCTAAAAGATATAAATTGGCGTTGTTAACAAGAGCTTCCAAAGACAGGTTGAATACAAGAGCTTTCAGAGACTGGTGAATTAGGAAATTCCACTCTTGTATGTCTAGTAAAATATATAAAGTCGGTGCATCAAAAGTTAGAACTAAATATTTTCTTTAAATTATACTTGACTAGTTTCTTATGTATTTATAAACTGTTATCATTCCATTCTTATGGAGTGCACCCAAAATATCATTAGAGGAATTATTTTAACCTCAATATTTTTAGACAATGCCCCACGTTTGAGAACTATTATTTTTGGGGAATGCCTAATTTCGAAGTGGTGGCAACGGAGTGGGCTAAAAAGTTATTGACATAGATATAGCCGAAGATGTAGCGCATTGATAATTATGCAAGGTACATGGGAAGGTGAGTGTATGTATAGGTGCTGCCTTTCATACGGTTATATTCAATAAAGAACAGACTAGGGAAGCAATAGGTGCAACTAGGAAGACAAAAGTAATTAATGCCGCCGGTAATATTGACTATGAATGTGAATAATTAGCATTATTTAATAATACCTTTCTGTAGTAGTGACTTAGACGTCATAAACCCGTATTTTATACCATCTAATTGCATAGTTGAGCTTTTTAGACCCTGGAAGGCCCATGCAATGGGTAATGGGCAGGAAGGATTAGAACTGAAGCTGTAAAATGGTGGGCTTATAAAAAAAAATGATAAAATAAGAAATGAGCTAGAAATTTGAAGCGTCAATTGGCACCCATCAAAGAGTGATCTTCCAAAATTAATTGTGATGGGGTTATGGAGAATATAAAGAAGGCTGGAATTGGGGGAACTTGTAGAAACGGGGAATGGATGGTGGTTGCTAGATTCTCAAAAAAATTTGCACCTTCATCAGCCCTTGAAGTAGAAATTTGGGCGATTTTTGAATCTTTGAATCAGTCAAAGATATTAGGTCCGAGAAGAGTCATTATTGATCATAACATGTACTCATCCTGTACTTATGCGTAGAGATTTGATTGCAAGTTTTGACGGTGTCTTCTTTTGCAAGACAATACCGTGAAGCAAACAAAGTTATTGACTTTGTGGCAAAAACAAGCTTCGACTCCACTAAAGACACGTTATTTTTTGATGACTTTCTTAATGTTACTGCAAACCATGTTACAGGAGACATGTCTTCTTGTCTTGTATTAATGTTAGTGTTGTACTAAATCCGGGTTAAATCCTGGACATGGACTCTATTCTCTTATTACCCTTCTAAATAAGATATGACTTCCTCCAGAAAAAAAAAAAAAAAAAAAAAAGGCTCATGCAATATTGGCCCTTATTATTTAAAATACGTGAGAAAAAATATATATAATATTGAAAAACAAACCAAAAGATAAGGTAGTTTTATCGAAAATCAAAAAATACAAACAATATTGACATACTAAAAAATAGAGTAACCATGTAAAAACCTTAATCATGATCAAATAATCTTATAGAAGATATGAGGCGATCATCAAAACTTTTACATTAAGACTCAACGAATACCATTTCTTTTCCTTTTTCTGAAAGGAAAAATTTATTAATCTTGAAAAGAGGCAACATTAAGCTATCCAGTCCAGCTAACAATGAGGAAATAAGAGACTAGTTAAAGTGGGTGCAGCTTTAGGCACCTAAAACCCTAGCTCACCCCCTTTCTATCTTGTGACACAATCTAATCAGCACGTTATTAACTAGACACTATATATACAATTACAAGTATCGCAGGTGGAAAGAGAGACTTTCAAATCTTTTATGAAAAAGTGTTCGTTATTTCCGTTACTAGGAAAATTTTTCCCTTCCCTCAACTTATTTTCTGTCTTGTATCCCTGTTTTCCTAGCAGAGCTAAATATACTAAGAGGTTCTCTGAGATATACGGTTTTATATCGGAAAGTACGAAGTTGGACTAATTTGAAAACAATGGACAGAGTTAATTCATACCCACTATTCCGCGTGGGGATTTTGGTTCATACTCTTATTAATTGTATGGAACCAATGGCTCTAGTTAAAAAAAAAAAAAGAAGACACAACCATTGGTGCCTGTATTCAACATGAACCAATCCGGCCCCCAACATCTTGTAATAAGGTTCAGACTAGTCCAACCGCTCACGAGATATATCAGGCTTACCTCAATTACCAGTCTCAGTAAGCATCTGATACGATCATCTTTTGTTACAAAGCAGGCGATCTTTTAAGTCAAGTGCCGCACAAATTGCTTTTGACTCCCAGAACCGTAGATTCATATGACCCTCCCATCCATCAGACTATCAGGGCATATCTGTCTTTCTTAATACAACTGGCGGAAGAAGAGGTATTTGCCCTCAATTGATTAATCCTTATGCCCAAACACCTCCAAGGTTGTAAATCCGAGGATGAAAGCCTTAATACCTGTAAGCTGTTGGGGGAGTTAACAGAGTTAAAAACCAAATTAACCGATTCGATGATACATGGTTGTCACAGTTATCCGTCCAAATGATTCTGTAATATCCTTACTTCGCGCCAATTGAAGCTTTTATACGAACTTAAAAGCCTGTCCAAAAGCAAGATGGACGATATCCTCAGAGCAGGAAGATGGATAAACTGTTATACAAGTCTGACTACCATCAGAAGTTTATGCTTGAACTTAGCTCAAAATGCAGCATAACATTTTCCCACCAAATGCTTAATACGATACGAGTTGAAAACCACCAGAACGGCTAATTTTCCACGAGCAATCATTTGATCCCACGAGAATCTGACTATAATCAGAAGCATTTTGCACAAACACGCTATGAACGAGTCTAAACAGCTCACAAATTACTTAAGCCCATATATTCGATAATGCCATTCCAAGCCGTACCTGAAGTAAAAATACATACTAATCAAGTCAAGCTTAAACAAAGACTCAGCATTATAGCTTCTGGACTCCGTTACACGCCCAAGATCATCTCAACCTCTGAATGGGAGTCGAAGAGGCCCCATAAGGTGTACTCACCAGTATATTTAAATCACAGCCACATCAGCCATAGACTGAATGAATTAATCGATTCATTATATATATAGCCTGATTAAATCAGCACAATGTATGACGGTAGGAGTCAGCAACTCATTGACTATAGCATTAACGGATCAAATGAATTTTGTCCACACAATCAATAGATCACCCACATGGTGGTATCTTCTTTCTAGAGGAAATGTCATGGACCTCAACATTTAAGTTCATTTTAACATTGGCAATGGGATATTACAAACATACAAGATGCTTGATAAAAGAAAATAGGGGGAGACCTTCGCCCACCCCACTAACCACAGGTATCAGCCCATGGCATACTTCTGGGTCCAGCTTCTGGCGGTAGTCTCATACTTGTTCCTGTCTGTCTTGTACATGTGAGCTATCTCTGGCACCAACGGATCATCAGGGTTTGGATCCGTCAAAAGGGAACAGATCGAAAGCAACACCTAGTCAATAAGCAATAGCATTTCAGGTGTGCAACATAAAGAAAAACGGTCCCTTCAACCAGAAAAAATGAGTCACACAATATCTAGCTTAGGGCATTTCGTTCTACGAAGTGCTGAAGGACAGTAAAAAATGGTGGCTAGCGAACATGCAGGGAAGAAGTAGAAGATGCAAA
Organism: Lumnitzera littorea; assembly: GCA_024138015.1. NCBI lineage: Eukaryota > Viridiplantae > Streptophyta > Magnoliopsida > Myrtales > Combretaceae > Lumnitzera > Lumnitzera littorea. The sequence goes on along the minus strand of JAMXBB010000002.1, from coordinate 5,713,034 downwards.
CGAATCTCACTTAGCATACTTTTGTAGCCTCACAATTGATGATTCAGATAATACATGTCCATGCATTAATTTCTGGACAAAGAAAGTACCTTCGAGATTGTCAGGGCAGGACTCCACTGCTCCTTCAAAATATCAAGGCAAATGCTCCCATTGCTGTTAATATTTGGGTGGAAAACCTTTGTGCGGAAAGCCACCTACAGAAAAGCCGGGGGAAAAAGAAAGCGGTTGGTCAAAAGTAATGAATCTATTACATGATATCAACTCTTAATAAAATGCAAACCCGGGCAGATATTACTAGTGGAGGACATCTACCAGCAGCCCAGGCAAAGACAATACTTCTCATCTCGATTTTAAAACTTAATTTTTTTTTTAACCAAACTTCTCTGAGGGCATTTTAAGATTTTAGTACCCACAAAACTGTAGTGTTCATCCAGAGATTAAATCTTACTTGTACGTACTGAAGTTTTAAGCAATTGATTAGTTCTGATAATTTCCCAACAGTTTTATTCGTTCGATTGAACAAACAATGGAAAGTAAAGGGAAGGACAATAGTTGAAGAACCAAAAGCTTTCAATAGTGAATCAACAGTTATCCCATCTCAAATTTCCTTATATAAAGAAGACCCATTTGTCTCATTTTTCTTTCTGCTAGTTTGATATTTTTTTGGCATCTATTCAAATGGAAGGACAATAGTTGAAGAACCAAAAGCTTCTCAGAGTAAACCAATAGTTATCCCTTCTCAAATCTCCTCATATGAAGAGGATCCATTTGTTTCATCTGTTCTCTGCCTTTTTGGTACCTTTTGGCATCTATTCAAACAGAGTGTTCCTCAAAAACAAAATACCAAAAGATGGAAATATATAAGTTTATATGTGCCCCTCTTACAAAATTAAGTTCCAAAAAATCCCTATCAAGTGGACTCGTACCAAGTGAATTCCTCTTCTAATGCATAAAATATATTATTTTAAACCTTCTCTCGTAAAAGTAGGTGAAATTTTACTTCTCAATTCTTATATCCCAATCACCACCTTCATTATAATTATGAAATAAATACAAATAAAACAGACAGCTTTCTATTCGGAATGGGCAAAATTAAAAAAAAAAAACAGATTAGGTTGCTATCTTAAGGGGAAAAAATCACATGTTTTGTAGCATCAATTGATTAATTATTAAAAAATAAATAAAAGAGAGAAAGAGAGAGAGGGAGAGAGGAGAAGAATAAGAAGAAGACGAGATTCATTTTCAGTTCTAATATGGTAAAGATTACAGTCAAATGAGAAAGAACATAGCACTTGCTGAAGTCTAACAATCTCACCAACCCAAAGAAACAATACCGGTAAAGAAGTGATTCATTTCCCACATTCTAATATTTGTATAATGTCAAATTTTATAAGTTTTCATAAAGTGAAAAAATACAAAACGAGGTTATTCACCATACAAGATCCGATAGAACACACAAGAGACCTAGGTAATTGATCAATGCATCAAATTCAGAAGGACGACATGATCAAGAAACAAAAACTCAGCTCAAGAGACCTAGATAATTGATCGGTTCAATTCTCCCCATGTGTAGTAGATGAACAGGCTACAAGCTAACCTCCATGGTGGGTTTAGCCACTTCCCAACTGAATTAAATAATTAAATCTGCCATAGATATTGCACTATAAGGAACACTCTCCACATTCAAAATGCAACAAACAAGGCCAAACAGGCAGCAAAGTTGGCATATAACACTAGTGATATCACATATCATAGAGGCCTGCGTGACTACTATCTGCTACTCCTTACATTTATGAACCTCAAATTGTATTTTGAACACTCTCATAGAAGATGAATGCATGTATCATATATCACCGAAACTATCAATAAATAAAAAGTACCTTTGGAGGCTTGAATGGATAATCTGGAGGAAAATGGATGGTCACTAGAAATACGCCCCCGGCATAAGGACTGTCTGGAGGGCCCATGATTGTAGCTTGCCAGTGAAACATGTCTTCTGCAACAGGTCCTGTAAAGAATTTCAAGGTAAGATCAAAATGTTATTGGCATATTGCACTGAAAGAAGGGAAGGTTGATCCACAACAATTAAGAAGCTTCCAGCACAGAAGTAACAGTTCCACAAGCGACTGCTCTAGGACAGAATAAAATGTGTAACAGCATTAATTGCATCAGTTCCATCAACTGTACACAGAAATTTAATTTGTTTCTTACACTGAGGTAATGTACACAATAACTAATGATAAAAGTTTGTCCTTCTAGTCTGAAGTAAGAGTAGTAAAGTGATGCATGTAGTCAGACAGCCTTCAGAAACAAGCATAACCTCAATAGAGTGGAACAAATATGTGAATGCATCAAAATAAGTTGAGATATTACAATAACAACCAAAAGATTGATTCCCAGGTCTCATGCTTATGAACCGATTTTCAAAGTCCTATATTTTGCACATCCTCGGAAGATTCATTTCCAAGTAACTTACTGTATTCAATTTGAAAATATATTTTCAAGTTGTTATATGATGGGTTAAGTAAGATGACTGAAACTCCACCCATCAAAATTACCCCCAAAAGAAATTCCACCACCACAAGACAGAAAATAAAAGAAAAAAAGGTCCCTCCTTTTTCAACACCTTGATACGATATGCAATGATCACTAAAGAAGGCAACAAACATGGAAACTACATTGAATAGAGTTGTTCCTATGTCCAGATTACAGCTAATAATATAATTTTGCTGCTCGCAAAACTAAAGAACAAGCATTAAAGATATTAAGTTCTGGAAAAAATACTCATATCCTGATGACAACTATTCTGCAATTGTCACTTTTGGAGAAAACAGAAGATACATTGGCATGCATACACATTTTTTTTTTTTTAAATTGACATGAAGACGCCAATTCCAATTCTTGGGAGCCTGAAATTTTACGATTTCCAAGGAAATAGATATAATGTAGAATTCATGACAACTTCTCAAGATTCCAGATTGATGCTAGCATTTTCTTCATTAACATGTCTAGATAAACCATTTTCATAAATTACAACGTCATAAAATATCTAACATAGTCCCCAATTGCTGCTAGCATTTTCTTCATTGAGATGTCTAGATCGATTACTTCTATTAACTCAATTGACTTAATGAAATATCTAATGCCTAAAAAATAAAATAAAAGACAAAATGTCTCCTATAAGTTTGAGCAACGCCACCTCTCTCTCAATGGTGTCTTGCAGTAATAATTTTCTGGAAATGTTTTTATATAAAAGGTTATGATAGCAGTAGATAACTGGCGGAGCGCATGACTTGGGGAGGGGTGGGAGGAAGGCTATTGCAATGACAGAAATGGTATCTCTTAAAATTGGAGATCATTTCCATCTTTAATCTAATGTTTTTCGGCTTCCACAACCAATATCACCAGCCACTAGTTGTTTTCCATGAAAGAAACATGATGAGCAATACAAAGCTCCCAACATAAAACATACATGCTGAAACCTAAACAACCTGCATGTCTTAGGTCGCTAAATATAAACTATACTCGAGATTAACAGTCATACGACAGACAGCACGTTGAGAAAAAGAAATGACACATCATTTGAAGCAATAACGCAAATGGATATCCATTCTAGCAAATTCAAAATCTACTTTGCAAACAAATCAAGTTCTAATGCAAAAATAAATAAGTAAAACAGGTAAGCTGCACTCAAACACCTCTAACTTTTAAGATTGTGCACTTGTCCGGCTACTCCCGAAGGGAGAATGTAGATCATTAAACTTTTAAAACGTGCATTTAGTTCCCTACTGCCTATAAAAGCTCCGAAAACAAAGCCTTTACAGCAATTTAGGGAGGTAGATATACTTTCCGAGGAATCAGGGGGTCTAAGCCGCAGCAACATGATCCTTAAGAGATCAACGTGCAATTTTACCCAAAATTAAACAACTCATCAATTACTACATCGAAGCAACGAATCACATGATTTCAATTAATTTTAATGCATAAAAACAACGATATTGGATAGATCCATAAAATCGATCTACTGTCAACATCCACACACATGCAAACCACAAAAAGTTAATAACAATAACAACGAAACATTAACAAAATAAAAAAATAAATGAAATGATACCGGCACTGCAAGATGTAGGCGGATCCTTCTGTAAATCCTTGAGTTCCTTCAAGATCCTCTTCGATGCCATCACCAAAACCTACCAAAAACAGCAAGATAATGATAAAAAAAAATCAAACGGAACTGCTTAAACATCAGGCCTTGAGACCAAATCGGAAGAGACAACATTGTAGACATAGATCGAAGGTTACGTACCTAATAATGAAGAAGAAAACAGAGGTTCGATTCGATTAGGTTAGATTATATAGAGATTGTTGCTGAATGGGATTGGTTTGGTTCGGTGAGGCTTGTTTATGTGAAACAAAGGTATGAGAGAGAAAGAGAGCGAGAGAGAGAAGATGGAGATTCTAATTCTATGAATGGGTTTAATGTAATATTTGCGTATTTGGAATTGGAATCCACCGTACTTCTTATCGGGTCTTACGTTTTTCCGTCGCTGTTTTTTTAATATTAATAACAATTTTTTATGTGGACCCCACACGGCATGTTTACCTCTTTTTCATCTCTGTTTTTCGGCCGAAAGTCGCTGTAGTAACGTAGCTTTTTCTTCATCACGGTGTCGTTTTACTTGCACTTAAAACAAACCAAATCTTTTTTTTTTCCTTTTCTCTTTTCTTTTTTTCTTTGAGCCGGAGAAGAAACCGAATTGGTTTGTTTCGCTTGGATTGTTTACTTATTGATACTTTTTTTTTCCCTTTATTCCTTTCATATGAATTATGTAATTCATCTATTTCGTTTGAAATTTAATATTTTGACAAATTTTATATCTCATTGTAATTATAGTGAAAATAATGATTGAAGAATAAGTTGTGATGTAAACATTAACGTTTTTAATGTATAATGACATTTTGTGAAAAACAAGAACTTATTTGATTTATTTTGAAACTAAATAAAGTAAGTGATAAATAAGTTTAAATTTTGAGTGTTAAGTTTAATTTGTGTAATTATATATATACATATATATATATATATATTTGTACTTTCATATTTACCTTTTCTTCATATCATATTTGTGCCTTTCATATGCTTCAATTAAAATATAAAGTTTGGAAGCTTTTTGATAAGTATATTATTAATTATTTTATATATATGATTTACATTAATATTTAATAAATATATAGAAAAATAAGATGGAATTAGAAAGAAATTCAATAAAAAAAAATTAGAGCATCAATTTCAATTTTTAACCTTATGGACTAGTATTCAACATCTTATAACCCGATTGATATGTAAACCGCGCTCTCATAAAAATGGTACCGGCTCAAATTCCGCCCCTGGTTAGCAATTGTCGAAATTTAAAATCTTCCCATTATAATCTGAAAAACAAAATGAGAACCTTCGGGGTTAGTAAATGGCATTAGAATATTGACTTGCGCGTTTTGGTGTGGGCGATGGACGGTCCAAAGTCTGCTTATGATCTACGCTACTCTAAGCTTTACCGTATTATTAAAGAGGTCAAATCAGTAGAAAAAGGGAAAAGAATAGTGAGCGATTCAATGATACCATGCTAAACTTGAGGTGTCAACATGCCGCGTAGTGCATGGTACAATTTGCTTGCACGAGATTGGTTCTTTTCCCTTCCTCATACGTTATTAGATACGAACAAAAATGTAAAGGCAAAATTACCAAAAAAAATAAACAAAAATTCTCAACATTTACACATTTATAAATTTCAGTCTTTTAACATTTTAAAAGTTTTATTTTAATTCTCAATATTTTAAAAAATTTACAAAAACATACTTCCATTGGTTTTATTAAATTTACAAAAACATACTTCCATTGGTTTTATTATTAGTACAAAGAGAAAGTAAGTTCTATTTCACTTAAATCCAATCACCCTAGTGCTAGATTAAAAAGTAAACTCATTAGTAGCTGTAGGTGACCATTGGGTGGTCAGATTTTCTCTTTTTACATTTTTCCAGTTTTCTTTTCTCAAATTTTATTAATTTAATTTTAGTGTTAATATATAAATATGTATATGAGTGTGTGTGTATATATATAACTATCATATACATTATATAAGGGCTTTATTTAATTTTGCATTTTTTTTTATTTTTCTATATATTTTATTATTTTTATGTAAAAATTATAAATTGACTATTTATATGCTACCACATATTCACATTAACTGAAAATCCAACGGAATGACTTCTTTCACAATAGTTTAAAACATTCTAAAATGAACCTATTAAAATATTAAGGACTGAAATGAAAAAAAAGTAAACATTAAAAATTTTTTTATTATTTTCCTAAATGTAAAGAGGAGAGACACACATTGTGTAATTAAGCTAATACTAACTTATTCGTCTCTACACTACCCCTTAAAAATTATTAATAATAATTAAATTATTGATGATTCCATTCTATTTAAGTAAAAGTTACATTTTCAGTTGCTCAATATCTAACTATATGATCCCTACAATCTTATATATCATGAAGATAATGAAAGCATCAAAATTTCAAATTCAAATCCTACTTTCACACCTTATTATTTCGATTCACACCCAAATAATTCCAATTCTTTTTTCATTTTTTAAATATTCTAAATTGAAATATTTAATTAAAGCAACTAATTTCCAAAAGTTTATGTTTTTTTTGTATAAGTACAATATTCAAAAACATTGATTGTCTCATATTTTTACACGAAAATTGTTTTAAAGTATTTATTTTTACATACATATCATAGGTATACCATCATACATGCATACATACTTATATAAATGCATATATATATGACAGTAGATAATTGATAAAGTAGAAATTACAATGCTATTTGAGATTGGAAAACTTAGATTGGGGCTTGTTTTTCTATTTTTTCTTGTCATATAATGAAATTGCTTTAAATATCAAATGTCCCCTTCGAATAATCTTATGTTTTTTACTATACATTTACTTTCACTCCTATTATTTGAAAAATTATACTAAGAACTCAAGAAAGACAGTAAATTAAGTTTAATGCTCAGATTTTAATTTAATATCAATTTCTTAATTTAACCAACCAAATGAACACAATATTAAAATAATAAAGCAACAATAAGTATAATCAATATAGTGATAAAACAATAATAAGTATGAAAAATTTAAAAAAAAAAACAAGGATAGAGAAAATCAAGCCCAAATTTAACATGCAGTTTGGATAGCTACCTACTCTCTACAGATATATAATGCCTCCGATCGAGAATTTTACACCACTTTATTAATTTCTCAATCTAAGCTCTAAGAGCTTCATATATACAAACTTAATCATATAAGTTTCATACTCACAACTTACCCAATCTTGATTTTATAAGATTCTCAATCACAATAACTCTCAAAACAAACTCAATCTCAACTATAGTATACTCTTTCAAAGTTCTTGCAAGTATAAATCACTTGCACTATATTAAGGTTTTATAAATGATTTTGCAAATTAAGTACATAAGACAAAAGGCCAATGAACAAAAGGAATAATTGCAGATTTCTAACTCAATTTCTTATCCTTCAACTACCCAACAATTTTATATTTATAACCTCTTAAGAAAATCTAACCGTTGGTCCACTTCTCTCTTCATTTAATGCTCTATAACCACTCTTTTTACTATATAGACCAACCAAATGGTTCAAGTGGGATCAACTAGATGGTGCATTCAAATAGGGTCATCATTTGAACAATCTTCAACTCACCAGTCACATGGTCCAACATAGCTTAGTAACTTGCAACAACCAGCTGAACAGTCCAGGGACAATCAACCACACAATCCATTACCTGCCACTAATCTACAGCAACTAGTTGGATGGTCCAGGGACAACCAACCGCACAATCCAAACAACACATAGTAAGATACGGCAAACAGTTTTGTTCCCTTTTACTTCTTTAAGAATTTCAAACTTAATCTAATTAAGTTATATTACAAAGATATCATACAAAATATAGTGTTATAAAGATGACTCAAGTCATTTATCAAATTAACCATGTTTTTATAAGATTTTCAAAGAGGCTTATAATCGATGATTAATTTGACATAACTTGCATAGTTTTGTTTTCATCAAAATCACACACAAGAACTTATTGGTTCAATAATCTCCCCCTTTTTGATGAGGACAAAACTTTGTAAAATAAACTCCTCATAAAATATGATACTCCTCCTCATATTAACACTAAGCTATAGTTATAAAAGATTTCCTTTAAAAATGTTTATGGGAGAGTCAATATAAGAGCAAGTTAAAAGTGTTTAATCATCATTTTAGAGGATAGTTAATTCAACTTTATGTTTTAATTTGACACTTATTAACCAACTAATCTTTTCAATTCTATGATCTCGCATTCACTAAACTTAAAAAAAAAAAAAAACAGTTAAGTGACTTGAATTCTTCTCCCCCTTTAGCTTCGTCAATAGGATGAGATTCTAGGCGAAAAAGAGGAAGAAAAAAGTAAGTAAAAAATCAAGCATAACCCCGACTTAAGCCTTAAGGTATGCTACCATCAAAAGAACATAATTTAATAGCCAATATGATTAAGCAATATAATGCACAATTATTTTTAAGATAACAGCCAATTTCTCATTATAACAAGATATTCCATACATCCAAGTAGCTAAAATTCATAAAGATATCATAAATACATATAAGTATTCTAAGAAAAGGCTAGTAGCCAAAATCCAAAGTCAGTGCATAATCAAAGAGTGATAACTAAAGATGATCTCAAGAACCAATAGACAACATATATAAGCTATATAACAAAAGAAAGGATGGCTAGAGTTCAAGTCCATATAAAAATAGAAAATATATCGGTATGCCAATTTTGTAGCAGTTATCCAAATAGTATGATTGAACTATCCGCATGGTTGCATACAAATTGTATTGGCCGCTTGAAATTTCCACTTAGCTCGTGAACTCTTCACAACATTCGAACAAATCTTATCTCAACAGATTATATAAGCTTAGATGAAGCATATTTGACAATTATAACTTTGCATTTTAGGTTAGATTAAAATAGGATGTTTTAAATGTCTAGCTCTAGTTTAGTTTCTTAGAGGTTTAAGGGAGTCAAAAACACATCAATTCACAATGAAGTAAATATAATCATTTGAACACGACTTATAAGTTAAAATAAGTATATAAGAACCTTCATTCAACTTAGAATTCATTAAATGAGAAGGATGTGCATAAAAGAACTTCAATAAGTAAGTATGAAATCAATTGTATACAAAACACATCAAACAATGAAATTTATGCAAGAAACTTAGTAAGTATGTTCTTGAGACCTAATATTATGTTATGAGCCATTTGATTTAAAGGGAAAGACATTTTATTCAAAAATCATTATTTGAGATCATCAAAATCAACTACTTTAGGCATAAGTTAAGCTTAATGACAAATATGCACACCAAGTTAAGTTCATGATAAGTTGGTATTTTAAATAAATTTTAATAGTATTTATAGGCACAAAAATTGCATGATTAAGACATATAGTATACAAGTGAGCAAAATAATTATGTGACTTCCCAACCATCAATAAGAATCTAATTTAAGTCTAAGGGAGTCAAAATCACACAAAAGCAAAACTAAACCAAATCAATCGTTCAACTATAATCTATGGACAAAAGTAAATATGTGGGAACTGATTTTTAGTGCAGAAATTAAGGCATGGCAAAATTGTATACATATGATCTTAAACATATATGAGTAACTTCAAATGTGCACAAAATATATTATATTTGCAATTATCCATTCCAAGCAAGATTTAAATGTGCATTATAACATGATGAGAGTATAAGCATGGTTTGAAAAGTAATTAATTCCAAAAATGCTATATAAGTTCCTAAATGCTCATAAAAGCTCAAATGTAGCTGAGGAGAAGTCAAATTTATATAGTTTCATAATTATATTAAATCAATCGTTTAATCATGAGATATTAACACATTTAAACGCGTGTAAATACATATTTGACATGAAGATCAAGATATAGCAAAAATGTACACATGAAAGCCTAATAAATATAGAGAATTTCAAGTATACACAAAATATATTACTTGTTCTATAAAGGCTACTTGAATAAGTTTCTTAGATCAAATACCATAGTGAAGACATTCCAAATTTTCTTTGAGGATTCTCCATTTGAGTTTCTTGAGTTGCTTCCATTTGAAGTTCCTACAAAAACGTGTAATTGCTTCTTTAGTAACCATACAAGTTTAGGTCCTTTGTAGTTAGTAACAATGATATAGCATTGTCCTTTTGAAACCTAAACCATCTTGCCTTTATAATTTAAATTACTATTACGATGTATTGCATATGTACGTGCAATATGGTCATATTTACCATAATAATTATAAGTCTTAGTTGTTTCTTTTACAAAGTAACTTTTGTAAGACTTATCAATGTATTTCCTATTATAGCCAATTCCAGTTTTGTTCAATCATTATCTTTGAGAGTCAAAGAGCTTATCCAAATTCTTTTCTCCATTCACAAACTTAGCTATAGTTTGTTTTGAATCATCTAGCCTAGACTTCAAGATAGTACTTTCAATTTGAAGCTCTTCTAGCCTATCTACCATAGCATCTTCACTTTTCATGCTTTCAACTTTTACTTCAAGATAATTACATGTCTATTTTAATTGATCGTTTTCCTTAATTAAATCCTCATTCTTAAGATTTAATTCTTCATTATTTCTATTTAATTTTTTAACTTCTAATCTTAAGTACTCGTTTTCCTTCCCTAAACTTTTCTTGGCATCATTCACTTTATTATATTTATTTCTAAACACATCAAATTCACTTCATATTTCAATCATCATCTTATTTTTCTTTTGAACCTTAATAAATTCCTTAAACAACTCATCATATATATTTTTTAGCTTATCAAATGAAGAGTCATTTGAAATATAGCATACCTCATTGTCTATTGCCATAAAGCACATGTCTTCCTCCAAGTCACTTGAATCGCTATCACTCCAAGTTGCTATCATAGCCTTTTTTCTTACTTATTTCTCTTCTTTCTTAATATCCGAGCAATATTGTTGAATGTGACCTGATTTTTTACAATTATAGCATTTGATTATTTCTTTCTTCTCTTTTCTTAATCAAGATATATTTTCATCCTTATCTTTCGCTAATTTTCTATTAAACTTCATAAACTTTTTAAAATTTCTTATGATCGTGGCTACATCATCATTATCCTTACTTTTATCACTACTCGAGCTCTCATCGATTGCCTTCAAAGCAATTATTTTCTTTTTGGACTCTTTTCCTTACCTCTTAATCTACTTATAAGTCTGAATTCCAAGAAGTTACTTATTTGACATTATGCTAAAATCATGAGTTTCCTCAATTATGGTTCTCTTCGCTTCCCAATCCTTCAGTAAAGACCTAAGGATTTTGGAATTGATTTCAAGATTAGTAAAGGTTTTACCAAGAACATTTAACTGATCGATTATGTTAATAAACCTATCATGCATTTCATCAATTGTTTCGTTAGGATTCATCTTAAAATTTTCAAATTGGCCATAAAGCAAGCTTATCTTAGTGTCCTTAACACAGCTAATTCCCTCATATGTGCCTTTTAATTCTTTCCAAATTTTCTTAGCATTCTTATATGTACAAACTCCATTAAAGTCATGTTCATTGATGGCACAACGCAAGATATTCATAATTATTTCATTTAAATCAAGTAATTTCCAATCATTTTCGGTATAATTCCTTTCTTCCTTACTTTCTATCTTAAGTGGTCATTTATCAACTACTTGCCACAACAATCTATTTTGTGCTTTTAAAAATATAATCATCCTACATTTCCAATAAGAATAATTATTCCTAATTAAGAATAGTAATCAATTTACAACTTGCCATTCCATGAAGCCTAGTGTGTTCTGATAAGCTTCAGGATACCGACCCAACCCGATTGCCAAAGCCGAGATCATCTACTTGCCAACTCATTTTGTCTGTCAAGCCGAATTACACTATTCCTTGCAGAGAGAGTGCCAACAAGCAGAAGGCCGAGACAATAACCGATCCTCATACATACTTGACAAATTAATTACTCGACGTCACGCTTACCGAAAAGCTAAGATATCATGTTTTCAAGAGTTAGATTCACTCGGCAAAGTAGGTCATTGACTTAGTAGCTGAGAGATCACATTACTGAAGGTTGGATCCATTCAGCATTACCCGGAGAAACTATTATTGACCGACTTTAGCACTCGATAATTATGGGCCGATCTCTTTAGTTTCTCAGCCAAGCACTACGAGACAACCTCTAAGGCATGCTGAATGACCACATGCCGACTTCTCCCTATGAAACGCATGGTTTTATATTTTTGTACTTATTTGTCTTTATTTTATTTATGAGCCCAATTCTTTAGGGTTTAAAGCCTTCTGCATTATTTACAGTTTTACCACTAGGGTTTACGATGTATTACAAATAGCAACTTTTGTAACAATAAATATATATAACAGAATTAATGAAAAACACCTTTTGAATCTTTTCTCTTGGAAAGTTCTCTCCCTTACCAGCTCTTATCAATCCCTTTAGTAAAGATTGTGGCGGGCAACCCTATTACTCGAACCAATGCGTCACATCCGACTAGTCTTAGGTTCGTGTATGGTTTTACGATGCGTCATATCCATAGAGTTAGTGCGTGGGATTTGCTAAACCATCAATTTCCATTTATTTTTCGTTCCTTCAACAAGATCACACCCATAACCAACCTTGTCTATCCTTAGTCTCGGTTTATATTAATGTTCAATGTCATGATCTTTACTTTAAATACAATTAAGCAATAAATTTAGAGGCTTTACTCTGATACCAAATGAAAAACTATACTAGGAACTCAAGAGAAGGGGTAAATTGAGTTTAATGCCTAAATTTTAATTTAATAACAATTTCTTAATTTAAGTAACTAAATGAATGTAACATTAAAACAATAAAGCAATAATGAGTATAATTAATATAATGATAAAACAATAATAAGTACGGAAAATAAAAGAAATAAGGATAGAAAAAATCAAGCGCAGATTTAACATGGAGTTCGAACTGCCACCTGCTATCCACAGACATACAATGCCTCTAACCGAGGACTTCATACCACTTTATTAATTTCTCAACTCAAGCTTCAAAAGCTACACATACACAAATTTGATTATACAAGTTTCACACTCATAACTCACCTAATCTTGATTTTACAAGATTCTTAATTATAATAACTCTCAAAACAAACTTAATCTCAAGTATAATGTATTTTCTCAAAGTTCTTGCAAGTATAAATCACTTTGCACTATATTAGGGTTTTACAGATGATTTAGCAAATTAAGTACACAAGACAAATGGCAAGTGAACAAAATGAATAATTATAGATTTTTATCTCTATTTTTTATCCTTTAACTACCCAACAATTTGTATTTATAGCCTCTTAAGAAAATCTAATTGTTGGTCCACTTCTCTCTTCATTTAATGCTTCATAATGGCTCTTTTCTGTGTAGACCAATTAGACAATTCAAGTGGGACCAACCGGATAGCCCATTTAAATAAGGTTACCATTTGGTTGGTCTTCAACTCACCAGTTGTATGGTCCAACATAGCTCACTGACTAACAACAACTAGCCGAATAGTCTAAGCATAACCAACCACACAGTCCATCACCTACCATAGATCTATAACAACCAATCAAATGGTCTAGGGACAACCAGCCGTACAGTCCATCACTTGCCATTGATCTACAGCAACCAGCTAGACGGTTTATACCAGAACAATTGAACAACACACATTAAGATATAGTAAACAGTTATGTTCCCTTTTACATCTTTCAAGAATTTCAAACTCAATCTAATTGTTGAACTTAGTTTTTTCCTTCCAGTTTTATATAAATTAATCTTTTTTAAATCAACCAGTATTAGTTTAATACTGACCCTCGATTAGGGTTTAAAGAAAACCGGTTCTTTTATATATGAAAACGTTTTTGGAGTCATCACCTGACCAAAATCGAGAAAAAGAGTTAAGTTATAATTAATTAAGTGGATTGATTATAACTTAGCTACTGATCTTTTGATAAAATTGATTTTTTGTTAAAACGATTTTTGAATAAAAGAGAGGTAAAAATTGGGTATCTACAACTGCCCCTCTTTGTGATGAAATTTGAATAAAACTTTGCCATAAAGACAAAATAGATAATATTTTTGCCTCGAGGGTAACTTTAACCTAAGAAGTGCAACAAATAGCTAGCTATCATAGATTTGATTAGCTAGGGGTTTAATGAAAAGGTTAAAGAGAGAGGAGGTGCTCTAAAGGCTAAAAAAAAAAATGAAATGAAGCTTGGTCATGCCCTTTTAGGCTCACTAACCTAGGCGGGTTTATAAAGAGTGACAAGAAATCAGGATAGCGCTCTGAGAGCATACGATTCAAGAGTTTAGTTTAAGATAGCGCTTCAAGAGCATGCGATCTAGGGGTTTTAGCTTAAGTCAGGATAGTACTCCGAGAGCATGCGATCAAACAATTTTAAGGTCAAGATAACGCTCCAAAAGCATGTAATCCGAGAGTTTCAGGCTTGGGATAGCACTCTAAGAGCATGCAATTCAAGGGTTTCAAGCTTAAGATAGCTGATAGGAATCAACCACCTAAACCAATCATAAGAAACTAAGCTTGAGGACTTCAAGGGCTTGTACGGAAAATACTAGCTCTAAGCCATAACCGAGATGGGGACTCCTATTCCGATCCGACCTCTAGCCAACCTGTTTGTCAGATCCTTATGTGTATCCAACATGCTCCTGCCCAGTAACGAAGTCCTAATCCAAAAGACAACCTAGAACTAGTCGAGCCGAGCTTCCAATCTAATCCACTGGTGTTTGACTTTAAGATAGCTGACCTTTTGCTAAGCTGAATGGATCCTAACTTAATCCAAATCAAGTCGGCCCCTTACTGTAACGCATTATTGCTTCTGCCTACATTGTTTCATATTCCTAATGTTCAGCCACCAAGTAACACGTATCTTCTAACATAATGTTCTAAAATGATTCTTTCTTTTCTGTACTGAATATTTTTTGTCTCTTTTAGCCCTTTTAGTATGTCTTATATAACCTAATATAGAATACCTTTTTGTATTTTCATACATATAAAGCAACCCTAGTGAATGGATATATAAACCCCATTTTCTTGTATACGAAGATCATCCAGCTTTTAATACAAAATTACTCACTTTAAGTAACCTTGGTGTTCTCGTTATCATTCAGATCTTATTTATTCCCTTTAGTAAGAAGTAATGGCGAGTAACTTTTCGATTCGAACCGGTGTGTCATATCCGACGGATTGTAAGCCAAGTAGAATCAGGTAGTGAGTCATATCCATTCAGTAACTGGCAAAACTTTACTAGCTTCTTTTCTAGTTCCTTTTTAGTTCGTTTATTGCGGTGTTTCTCCGTGTGTCCGACCTCAAAAACGCATTAGCTTCACTGGTAACAAAACATGGTTCCACGAAGGAGTATGTGAAGTTACAATGAAGTTTTTGTTCGCTTTATTGTTACTGGTTGTTGCGTTCCTTCCGTAGTTACTGCAGTATGTTGGTGTGACAATAAGAGTGGTTCTATTGTTACTCTGTTTTTCATTGCAAAAACAAAGCAAGTTTGTTTTTATCTTATTTAGGTGACTATTAGGTATTGAAGCTGTTAGCAAGTTGTTAATTCATTTGAGAAGTATTGTACCATGTTTGATTCAAGTGTTCAGGGTATTATTGGTAACCAAAGCAATGGTGCCCAACCTGGTCGTAGTCTTAATGGTAGTAACACCCCATTGTCTGTTGACAACAAGCTTGATAGACTCACAAACCTTGTTGAGAGTCTAGTTACCACAATGCAATTTAATAGACAACAATCTCAAGGTATACAACGGCAAAACCTATAGGAAGACATCCCTAAGAGACGTTATAGCTAAGGCAATCAAACCAATCGCCCAATTCAACCACCACAAGCTGGAGGAGTAGCAGACCGAGTTGCTAAACGAAGACTGGAGTTAGAGGAGATTGAGGAAGATGACGAGAAGTTGGGTGTTGAAGGGTTTAGTGAAGAAGAAGAAGAAGTTGATTATTACCGAACATAAGAACGAGGACGCCAAATCCCTCCAGGGCTAAACAATGTCAAGGTGCCAATCCTACCCTTTAATGGAAGTGGAGATGCAGATGCGGATGAATACTTAGAGTGGGAAGAGAAGAACGAGAAAGTATTTGAATGTTATAAGTATGAGGATGTGGTCAAAGTCCAACTTGCTACATTAGAGTTTACTGGGTATGCCACTATGTAGTGGAAGGATTAGAATGCAACCAGGGCAAGAGATGGAAGACGAGGTGTTAGAACTTGGGATGAGATGAAAAGGTTGTTAAGAGACAGATTTGTGCCCAAGACTTATCTACAAGATACGTTTGCAAAGTTACAGGAGCTGCACCAAGGAAACTGATCTGTTGATGACTACGTGAGAGAGCTCTAGATGTTAATGATTTGAGCCGACGTGAAAGAGCCAAAGGCTCGTACAATATCAAGGTTCATTTGTAGGCTCAAGTATAAGATTCGCAATATTGTGAAAGTACAGAAGTTTCATAATTTGGAAGAGGCCATCAAGATAGCATAGAGGGTCGAAAAGCAAAGGAGAAATATTTTGAGCCAACCTAAGCTAACATTCCCTTGAGCCTCGGTACCATGCCAACCTGTTCAAATCGAGCCTAAGAGACCATATTGGGCCGAGGAAAAGAACGACCGACCTGACGATAGCTGAGCAAGTCAATATGGCCGAGCAGGACAGCCAGGTCGAGCTAAGGTTAGGCTACCTCCAAGAGTGTATGAGAAAGGATAGACCTTCGAACGGAAGTCTAACGAGATGAAATGCTTTAAATGCTTAAGCTATGGACACATGACTGCTAAATGTCTGAATCGACGTATTATAGTGCTCCAAAGATATGTAGTAGATAACATTGATGAGAGTAAGCCTGAGGAGGAGAAGGATGTTCAAAAGGCAGAAGTCAGGGAGGGAGAGGAGACCTGTGTCTTTGCTGACCAGGGAGAAGTGATGAACCTAGTCTTAAGACGAGTCTTGAGTTCCTTGATGAACCTTGAGGAGGACTAGAGGGAGAATTTATTCTACACCAAGTGTACCGTCAAAGACCAATTATATACGATCATAGTGGATGGACAAAGTTGCACTAATGTGGTTGCGCTAATGTGGTTGCGCAATCCTTTATGCAGAGGTTGGGTTTACCGACCACGAGGCATCGTTGACCTTACAAGCTTTATTCGCTTTATGATAAAGGTGCTTTGCATGTGACTGAACAAGTGTCGTATCATTCAATGTTGGAAATGTACACAAGGATGAAGTGGTGTGCGATGTCGCCCTCATGGGGGCTTCACACTTGCTGCTTGGACAATCTTGGTTATTTGACCTACGTGTTACGTATGACGGGTATAAGAACGCCTATGCCTTTGTTGAGGATGGAAGGAGGATAGTGTTGCAACCCCTAACCTCGTCCCAAGTAAATGAAACCCATAATTAGATCACCTGAGCTAGCAAGAAGAAAGCCCCGATGATGAGCCAGAGATAGCTCTGATTTGCTGAGAAAGTTGATAAACTGATGTTCCTATTGGTTAGGAGACTCATAGAGATGAGGGAGTTACAAAATGTTCTAAAAGAGATTCGAAGCTTGCTAAATGAGTTTTTCGATCTGTTTCCAGAAGGACTGCCATCAGTCCGAGGCATAGAGTATTGTATTGATCTATAGCCAAGTGTTGCCCTACTAAACTGACCTGCATACAGGATGAACCCTGAGCAGGCTACCAAGTTGAAAAGACAAGTGGACAAACTCATTGAGTGAGGATATATGAAGGAGAGCATAAGCCCTTGTATTGTACCAACTCTACTTATTCTGAAGAAATATGGTTTATGGCGTATGTACATCGACAGCCAAGCGACCAACCGAGTTAGATGTCAAGTACAAATACCCAATATCGAGGCTCGATGACATGTTAGATGAGACTCATGGTGCAAAGATAGATCCGTAGAATGGCTATCACTAAATTCGCATGAGGTCGGGTGACAAATAGAAGACTGCCTTCAAGACTAGGCATGGACTCTATGAATGGTTAGTTATGCCATTCGGACTTACTAACACACCAAGCACTTTCATGAGGTTAATAAACCATGTAATGCAGCCCTTAATTGGGAGATGTGTGGTTGTGTATTTTGATGATATATTGGTATATAGTGCTGGCTTGAACGACTATGTTTAACATCTTCGTGAAGTATTTGACATTTTGCGAGTTGAGAAGTTGTATGGGAATGTGAAGAAGTATATGTTTTGCCAGAAAGAGGTGATTTTCCTAAGGTTTATACTATTAAGGGAAAGAATTTGAACAAATGAGGAGAAGATCCGAGCTATTCTGGAATAGTTGACATTAAAGAATGTTACTAAAGTTCAAAGTTTCCATGGCCTAGCTTCTTTCTACAAGTGATTTATTAAGGACTTCAGCACAATAGCCGCCCCATTGACCGAGCTAACAAAGAAGAATGAAGGGTTTAGGTAGAACGATCGAGCTGAACAAAGCTTCGGAGAGATCAAGGAGATGCTCACATCGACACCTGTCATTTCACTACCAAATTTTGGTAAGCCCTTCAAACTGGAGTGCGACACATCGAGAGTTAGAATTAGTATTGTCCTAATGCAAGAACAATGGCCCGTTGCTTACTACAGTAAGAAACTGAGTAGCCCAGCCCTGAATTATTCTATATACAAGAAGGAGATGTACTCCCTTTTTTGAGCCCTTACCGTTTGGCAACACTACCTGCTGCCACGAGAGTTTATTATTTACACTGACTACAAATCATTGAAGCATCTAGGAAGTTAAAACAAGCTTTTAAAGAGATAAGCTAAGTGGTCAGAGTTCATGGAAGCTTTTTCGTACGTCATTCAACACAAGAAGGGAAGCGCAAATGTAGTCGCCAATGCTTAGTTACAACGGCAAACCTTGCTGACCACTTTACAAACAAAACTATTGGGATTCTCACTCATTACTGAGCAGCATGCTAATGACCCTCACTTCTGTTCCATTGTTAAACAATGTTACGAAGGACTAATTGTGGGAGGATATTATCTTAAGGATGACTATCTATTTAAGGACCACAGGCTATATATTCCAAACTGCTCCACACGTGAACTGTTAGTTTGGGAAGCTCACAGCGGTAGACTTTCAAGCTACTTTGGAGAGGTTAAGATAACCAATCTGTTGATAGAGAATTTTTTCTGACCAAGTCTAGCCAAGGATGTCCATAAGGTAATCAGTCGTTGTGAAGTGTGTAAGCGTGCTAAGGGGAAGAGAGAACCTTATGAGGAGTATGTACCTTTACCAATGCCTACCTTACCATAAGCTGACTTCAGCATGGACTTTGTCCTGGGGTTACCCTGAACATCCAGAGGGAACGATTTTGTTTTTGTTGGAGTAGACCATTTCAGCAAAATGGTGTACTTCATTCCGTGTTATAAAACTAACGATGCTTTTATATATTGTTGATTTGTTTTTGCAAGAGGTTGTTCGACTACATGGAGTACTAAAGACCATTGTCTTAGATCGGGATATTAAATTTTTAAGCTATTCTGGAAGATTCTTTAGAGGAGACTTGGGACTAAACTAGTGTTCAACTCTAATAGTCACCCTTAAATTGATGGCCAAATTGAAGTAATGAACGGGACACTAGGTAATTTGCTCAAAGCTGCTGTAGAGAAGAACTTGCGAGATTGGGATCTGTGCTTACTAGTCGAGGAGTTCACATACAATCGAACTGTCCACAGCACTATAGGGAAAACCCTATTTGAGGTTCTCTATGTCCTTAACCCAACCATTCCCCTAAACATAATTAGCACCCTAGCAGCTACTGAAGAGAGTCAATCTGGAGTTGATTGCACTCAAGAATTACATGAACTGCACCAGTCCGTAACAAACAAGATCGCCAAATTCAATTAGAGGCAGCAAGAGATTGGTAGCCCAAGCTACCAAACTGTTTCTTTCCAATTAGGAGACCAAGTATAGATTTACTTTAGCTGAAAGCAATTCCCATACTTAAGACGAAGCAAACTATCTCCTCGAGTTGATGGCTTATTCAAGGTCCCGAAGAAGATCGACCATAATGCCTACCAAATCAAGTTGTCTGATGACTATGGTATCTCCTCAACCTTCAATGTGTCCGATTTATTTCCCCCATCAACCAATAGAAGAAGACCCTGTGAGCACCCCAGCCAACCTGATGATAAGAATCAACCCCCTGAACTGATCACAAAAAGCTGAGCTCAAAGACTTCAAGATAAGAGCTCACACGGAAAATACTAACTCTAAGCCTAAGCCATAGCCAAGACGGGGACTCCCATCCCGATCAGACCTCCAGCCAAACTGTTTGTCAGATCCTCGCGTGTATCCAACATGCTCCTACCTAACAGCGAAGTCCCAATCCAAAAAACAGCCCAAAACTAGCTGAGCAGAGCTTCCGACCTGATCCATTAACGTCTGACTTCAAGACAATTGACATTTTGCTCGGCTGAATGGCTCCCGACTTGATCCAGATCAGGTTAGCCCTCGACTGAAAGGCATTCCTACTTTCGCCTACATTGTATCATATCCCCGATGTCCAGCTACTAAGCGACACGTGTCTTCTGGCACAATGTTCTAAAATGATTCTTTTTTTTCCATACTGAATATTTTTTGTCTCTTTTGCCCCTTTTAGTATGTCTTATATAACTTAGTGTATAATACCTTTTTATCTTTTCATACATGTAAAGCAACCTTAGTGAACGGGTATATAAACCCTCACTTTCTTATATACGAGGATCATCCAGCTTTTAATATAGAAGTACTCACATTGAGTAACCTTGGTGTTCTCGTTATTATTCAACTCTTATTTATTCCCTTTAGTAAGGAATAGTGGCGAGCAACCCTTCAATTTAGACTGGTGTGTCATATCCGACGGATTATAGGCTGAGTAGGATCAGGTGGCAAGTTATATCCATTCGGTAGTTGCCCAAACTTTGCTAGTTTATTTTTTGTTTTCTTTTCGATTTGTTCATTGTGGTGTTTCTCTATATGTCTGACCCCGAAGACGCATCAATAGCACTCCGAGAGCATGTGATTCGAGAATTTCAACTTGGGTCAGGATAACGCTTCGAGAGTATGCAATCTAAGGGTTTCAAGCTTGGGATAATGCTCTAAGAGCATGCGATCCAAGGGTTTAGCTTGGGATAGGACAGCGCTCCGAGAGCATGCGATTCGATGGTTTTAAGGGTAGGATGGTGCTCCAAGAGCATGCAATCTGAGAGTTTTAAGATAGTGCTCCAAGAGCATGTGAGTCGATGATTTTAAAGTGAGGATGTCTCGATCTAAGGGTTTCAAGGTCAAGATGGCGTTTCAAAAGTGTAAGCCCCAAAGTTCAGCCAAGTAATCGTAAGATTGAACTTAGAACCCAAGGTTTAGGGTGATCGGCTAAAGGATCCGATCACACCCAAATTATAAACTATTGAGAGAAATATTAGTAAAAAATGACCCCGTAAACTTAAATTTAAGAAAATAAATAGTAAAATAGGAGACTATAAAATTTTCAAATTTTAAGCATAATAACTGCTAATTACCGAAAAGGCAAAAAGTATAATATAATAACTGAAAAATTATTAGAGATAGATTATATGTATACTAAAAATTTTAGAATGACCAAAATAATATTTAGGAATGTTCACGTGTACCCTACATGTATTTACGTGTAGATAAAAATACGCGTAATTACTAAAATTGGCCGAAAACTAAGCAAATAATTAAAGAAAAATATAAAATAATTATGAAAAAATAAGAAAAAATCAGAAGATGATAAGATGAATCAAGATAAGGTCGTGGCAGGTTCAAATCAGAAAAATAAAAATTATCCAATAAGAATTGAACAAACAAAAAGCCAAAAATCAAGGAAAGTTGACAAAATCTTGTCAAATTAATGCATAATAACTACAAAAAACGTCTATAAATAGCAAGAAAAATCCAGGAACTCATTTGGACAGTTAGAAATCAGAGAAAATTAGGGAGAGTCGAAAATAAAAGAGAAAATCCAGAAAATAAAAAAAAATAAGAAAAACTGTGCAGTTAAGGGTTTTAAAGGGAACCCACACCAAACGAGGAGCTGGGAGTGGACGGCCACCACCACCACACGGTGGTGGCAGCACCCAGGCCGACCGACAAGGCCACGGCGGCCCGTGGTGGCCGGAGCCACCTGAACCGGTGAGTCCAAATTCCAGCCCGATTCTTATATAATTTTGTAAAATTAGTTATTTTGCCCAGAAAATTATGAAACTCGTTATTCTGAGGTTTTATTGTATGTAGTTTGTAGGAAAAATATTATTTTGATGAAATTATATCCCGTAATATATGGCCCCTAAGAAATCGTGCAAAACTGAGCACATTTCGGTTTAGAAATAAATGACCTTGGGAGTGTAGTTTCAAGCCCAAAATTTTTGTGTAGATTACTCAGATGATATAGAACAGTGCTATGAAGCCCTTTTTCAAAAATTAATTTTCGAAATTTTTAGATAATTTTTAGGTCATAAAATGAGACATAAAATGGGTAATTTAAGATTAATTAAGTAATTAAATTATTAATTACTGACTTAGTGAATAAGTAGATGTTTTAGGGTGTTAAGATCTGATGGAGTATGATACTTATAGCATTTAGGGTGTTAGATGTAATTATTAGGTTAATTATGTAATAAATGAGTAATAGGAAATAAATAGTTAATTTTGTAAATTAGGGAAATTTGGAGTAAAATCTGATTTAGGATGGATTTAGACATTTTGAAATAATAATTGGTGTTTAGAGATGGTAATTAGGGTAATAGAAATATTAGAAATACATTATGTGCATAATATGCAATAATGCATAATGTGTAATTTTTGAAAATATAATAAATAGAAAATATTATAATAAAAATTGATATTTTGAGAATAATAAAAATGCACAATAAATTTGATAGGAAACTTGAATTTATGGAATTATATGAAAAATGTAAAAATTTATCACATTAGGAGTGAATTCGGTACACTAATATGGATTTAAGTGTACCGAGTAAAATAAACACTGACAAAGGGTAATGATGGTATTTAGGTTATCGGGAAATAATGTGATGAATTTCACATTATGGGTTGAAACTAATTTCTAGGGTTGAAACTAATTTCTAGGGTTGGAATATAAAACGCTACTTAAAAATCGAACTAAAAACCTGATTTAGAAATCGATGCGAAAACCGAACCTGAACCTAACCCCAAACCTAGAATAATTGTAAAAGACTTAATACCTAGATAATTAGGCATATTAAACCTTAAACAAAACCTAACAATAAGCATTATAGGATAAAACGAACCTATAACAGTTATATGAAAAGCTGAAACCACGTTCGTGTTATAGGGATAACCGGCGATGGCCTGAGCAAATTGGACCTCGAGTAAGTGAGCGAGGACTCGAGGTAAGTTGGGATTAATACGATGCTGTATTTTGGGAGGCTTAAGATTATGCTTGGTTGTGCTTGTTAGATAGTTGAATGTATGCATGTGCTTGATTATGGGTGATGCCATGATTTTGTTTGTTGCTCTGCACATATTATATGAATTGTATGAAATGATCGATCGCCCTAAACTGGACTTGATTAAATATACGACCAATAATCATAATCGAACATGCATGGCAACCCGTTAGGGGATTTAGGACCCTCCGGCCAAATACCGACCCCTTCGGAAGGGATAGCGTAGGATTGCAAAATGGTCCCTTCTTCATCCTCAGTCGAACTAAGTGACAGGAGAGGAGGTCGCGGTGGGGGTGAAGACAGTGGTTCGAAGGTAGTCGCGGGAGGAGCAAGGTCTCCATTACACAAGCCTGGGTTTGGTCGTGAGCTATTGCATTAACGGTAACTTCTCAACCTGGATTAGAGCGGGTGCAATTTCTCTAATCTCACGACGGACCGGATAACGCGTGCGATGGCATTTGCTTGCACATGCATTGCACCTAATAAGTGCTTGAAAACCTTGTTGTGTGTATGGTGTAGTTTTAAGTCCTCCGTCCTAACTTACTGAGCTGTGGTTGCTCACATCCCTATAGACGTCGTACAGGTGCTGGCTAAAAAGCGGATTCTAATTACTCTGAAGCTAGCAACTGCTGGATCCTGGGGAGTGAGGAAAAACATGTGAAGAATAAATATATTTTTAAGGTTTAAGCTTTTACTTTAGAACTTCTCATTTTTGAATAATGTAATAACTAGGAAATATATTACGGAGAAATCTTGTAAACCTTAATTGTAATAACTGTATTATAATATATATATCTTTCCTCACTTTCTTGGAGAAATGATTTATTTAAGTTATAAACTGTTTCCTTCAAAGCGGGTTAGTCGTGGACGCCTTGTGTAGATCAGGTCTAAGATAACGGTTGTAAGGCCAACTTCTATCTTAGGATGGTTTACACGGCGGGAGCTGTTACGACTCTGCCGCTTCGGGGCGTGACAAAAAGCATGCGATCAAAGGGTTTCAAGGTCAAGATAGTGCTCCGAGAGCATGCGATCCAACAATTTTGAAGTCAGGATAACGCTTTGAGAGCATGCGATTTGACAATTTTACTACATGGATAGTGTTCTAAAGAGCAAACGATCCATGGGGACCAAAGCAAAAAGAGTTTATGTAAAAATTCTTGAAAAAGACAGATTTGTTGATTGGCAATCGTAAAAGATGGAGTAAACACTAGGGATAAAGTCCTTAGATAGAAAGAGAGGTGGGTGACATTAACCATAAGGGCAATCATGTCAAAGAGGATAATTTTGGCCTCTAAGGCCAACTTAGGAGCGATTTTTATACGAGAGTAGATCCTTGAACTTTGGATGATAAGAAGTGAACTCGTTTGAAAACAATTGTTGCTAAGGTAATGACAAAAGCTTACTGCTAGGATTGACTCTAGAGAAGATGACTTTCAAAAGAAAAGAGGATTCTTGTCCAAAGGACTAAAATGAGAGGGGATTAAATTTATTTCAATTTTTCGACTTGCTAACAGATTTAAATTCTCCTAGTAGTGTGTAGGCTTTTCAACGACATAACAACTTGATATTTTGGGCCGCTTTAATCTTAGAGAACCTTTTCTTTCCTTCAAGTAAAAATAACTTTCCATAACTTCTTCAAATTTCTTCTTATTAGAGGATATCTCATTAAAGTTAGGTTTAGTTTAAAAAGACTTCCTCATACTCTGAGCTTAAACTCCTCTCTTTTGACTTCAATTCCAAAAATTATGGTCTACCTTATAAGTAATACCCTTTTAATCAATCCATTAAGTCTTTTTCAAATTGTAATGTAATAAAAACTTTTGGTCTTTGGTTTCAAAATGGATATTATTGAAATGGCTTTTTATGAAAGAATTGCTCTTTAATCCGAGTTTACAAGTCAAGAACCTTATAAGTAAAACTAAAATTATGCTTACCTCAGTTTCAAATGTAACTTTTACCAAGGATAAGTTGTCTCCTTTAATTAGGAGGAAGGGTGGAATTGTGGGTAGGCCATGAGCCATGTGTCAGTTGCAATTTCTTTAGGGATCATAATTTTTTTGGGGGGGAGGGGGGTGGGGAACTCTGGTATTTACCTTGGCTTCTTTCAAGCTTAATTACTTTGATTATGTTTTTAGGGCCTTTTTTTTTTTTTTTGAAATGTGGGTCTTAATTCGAGAATGGGTTTCTGTGCCTCTTGTCCTTTTAGGTTTTAAGGCTCTAGACTTAATCACCTTGTCTTTGTCAAGCATGCTTTTCATTTTTCATTTCACACTTACTCATTTTTTCTCTTTTTTCCTACTTCTTTTTTTTTTCTTCTTTTCTTTTTCATTTAAGACAAAATGATTATTCTTTCTTTTGGCTTGAGCTCAAAGCATATGTGGTTTTAGTGTTTATAATTGATGCCTTTCTTCATCTTAGAGGAAATTAGTTATCGATGGTAACAATTACTTTTGAACTGATGTAACTAAAGTAAGCACAAATTAGTTTTAACTTTTTCTTTTAATAGATGCTCTTAACCTCCTTTTTGCCCTATTGCAGGGGTGATTCTTGATAGGGTTTAATTTTTGAAAATACCACAATAAAAGGTCCAACGAAGTTAACAAAAGACTTTGTGTTTAAGATATTGAAAATATTGCCTAACTTCATTTTGATTTGGGTATTAAATGCAAGATGGACTTCCTTCAAAAAATGAGTCTAATAATCTTACAATGATGCCACTCGACTCTTATAGTGTCTCAAGGTTGGTGTTTTGGGATTTATCTTGCCTTTCTTCATTCTAAACCTTTTAACTAATGAGATATCTTGAAATAGGAGAAATGCAAACAAAGCACTTTATTTGAATCACTTGTCTTTCACAAACATCGTGAAATCTAACCATATCCTTGAATTAAGTCCAATTAGATTGCCCTTGCATCAATTCGGTCTTGAACTCTATTCTTCAATTCTCGGCAGTTGTCAGTAGAATGTCCCTAGTAACCCATATGATATTCACATTGTACATTTGGGTCGTATTTTCTTGGCTTGTATCTTAGCATTGGGGCTTTCTATTGCAATAAGCCTTTGTTTCTTAGTTAGTCAAAGACTTAAGATAACAAGGTAGGGATCTAAGTAAACTTTCTTGTGGATATTTTTGGGCCTTTTTTGCTTGTTGTAATATTCATATATGCTCCTGAATCTAGTGGGGTTAGTCTTTTTCTACTCAGCCTCCTTGTTCTTATAACTTCTTCAATTTAGCTCCCAACAAGTACAATGTCCACAAAACTGGCTATTGTATTACTTAATAAGTGCCCATAATATGGTTCCTCCAATGAGTTAATAAAGATAGATATTAACCCCTTTTCAAGGAGAGGAGGAATGATTCTAACTATCATGCCTCTGCATCTTTGGGCGTATTCCTTAAATGACTCATTTTTCTTCTTTCTCATTATGCACAAGTCCTAAATCGACAGAGCTGTGTCAATGTTGAACTTATATTGCTTATAGAATGCCTAAGCCAACTTCTCCCAAGTATTGATATAGCTAAGATTGATCTGGGCATACTAGGTTAATGCAGGCCCTGTTAGATTATCTTGGAAAGTTTGTATCATGAGTTGATTATTTTGAACATATTTGCCCATTTTGTAGACGTATAATCTAGTGTGTAGCTTTGGGCATCCGATCCCATTGTACTTTTCAAATGTAGAAAGGTTAATGATTCCAACCTACTTGAATCCATCATAGCCTCCGATCACCCTCATTTTCTCAGTGATTTGTTGGGTCAATTTCCTTTCCAATTCTTTTAAATTATCCTGGTTAGCCCCATAGTTAATTGACCTTTTATTGATTGGGAACGAATATGTGTTAGGCTTAAAAGTCAGGTTGACTTTTGCATAGACCCCTTCTATTTCAAAAGACTCAAAAGTTAGATTAGCCTTTGGATAGTTCTTTTCTACTTCCATGGGTGGAGCTTCAATATTCTTTCCAGAGCGGGCCTTAGAGTGCTCTTCGTTTGATGTGGCTCTAAGTAAAGCAGTACTATCACTATCGGCAAGGAAACTCATCTGATTTGCAATCTTTTCTACAGTTTGCTCCAATGAATGAAACCTTACTTTTGTGGGGTTAGTGCCATCAAGTTTGTCGTTATTTCTACTGTTGGCCATTACTCCAGATAAGAATCCTCACCTGTTAGTAAGTTCTTTATTTTAATTTTTTTTTTTTTGAAAAAATACTCTTCTTTTTAAGAGAGAGAAAAGGAAAAATGGAATATAAGGATAAGACTTATATATAAGTTGTGAGAAAGAAGTAGAAAAACATTTCTAAGAGATCAAGAGCCTAAATATTTACAAAGAAAAAATGATCTTAAGGATATATAGGAGAAAATGACTTGTAAAGAGATCAAATATTTAGAAACTTAAAGACATGACTCTCGTGATGTTATTTAAATAGAAACTAATGAATATTTACAAGCAAAATAAAAAATGGAATATGAGGACATCTGGATAGAAAGTGGGGAGTTGGTAAATTGATTACAATGTGGTAAGAAAAAGATTTTTATTACATCTTTGAAGTTTCCATTACATTAAAAAAAATATTACAAATAATCCCTAAAGTCTAGATCTTTTTTTTTTTCTTGTGGTGTCTTGGCTCTTCTTCGATCTTCTTTCTCTTCTTTAGTTTAATTATTTTGATCCATCTAACAACTTGGGAGATATCTTCAATATAGAACTTCTAAAAGGCTCTGACCCAATAATAGGTAACAATATCTTTGGGGAGTTCAATGACAACAATAAACACATCAATGGGATTCATCTTCTGGACGCTTTGCTTATGAAGGAAATTAAGTTTATGGCTCCAAGTATGTTTGATAAACAAACCATAAGTAAGGCTATATTGGTCTTTAATTCTCCAATTTTCTCTTCTTGTAGACAACTGAGCGATCCGGCCTGCACTGCTAGTAGTACTGGGACATAAGATTTCCCTTCTAAGAATTGGGTTACTAGCTCTACAATCCTATAATGTATGTGAAATATCCCATTAGGAAATAAAATAGTTCCAAATGCTGTCAAGATATAGGTGTTGATCCTATATTGCTACCAATCTTCAAAGCTAACACAAGAGAGCTTCTGGTTGTAGTTAAACGGGGTTGCAAACTAAGTAAAAAGATCATCCACCTTAATAATTCTCTTATGGGAATCTTCCCATGTTCTACATATTTATGATTCACCAAGACCTAGGAGTTTTTTAAAAATCTTTGCAGGGTTAGCCATAATATCTGGGACATATTTTCCATTTCAGACATAGGGGACTTTTAATAGATAGGAGTATTCTTTAATAGTTGGGCTTAGTTGGCATAGGCTAAAACGAAAAGACTGACTTCGAGGGTATCAAAAGTGGACTAAAACTTGTACCATAGTGATATTAGTATGGACTTTGAGTAATGAGAGGACAAGCTTAATCTCGTCTTCAATAAATTTCTATTAGTCTTGATTGAAAGATTGAAACCATCTTTCAAGTATCCCTTTGGGTTTTAGAGGCTCGTGAATATGGACTTCTTTGAAAAAGGCCGGTATAAGAGAAGACTTAACCATTTTCTACAAAAAGGATGAGAAGAAAATTACATTAGAACTATCTTATTTACATGCGAATTATATCAATATTCTAAAGATATGAAAGCATTTACGAGGAAAAGATTAGGAAACTTTACGGTTAATGTTCTTCTCTCTTTTTTTTTTTTAGTCTTACCACATCATGTCAATTTGCCAATTTTGGAAAAAAGGTTTGTGAATGCAGTTAAGGTAAGTTCTAAAGGTCCTTAAGCTCTGTAATCTCATATGCTTTTAGGAAAGCGGTTTATTGATCACGTCAAAGCTTAACTAGGATGGCCTAATCAACCCCGAACGATGGCTACACCGTTACACCTGGAGCCTACACAATAGCCCTCCTCTTAGGATTCTAAGACGGCTTGAGTTTGATTGCATTTACCTTGCATCTTTAATGCAACAAATAAACCCCCCGTATCCTGATGTATGCGATATGCAAAATAAGTAATTAAAACAAAGTATACACATGAAGTTAACAATAAATAAATAAATATACAAACAAATAAATAAATGACATTGGTATTTTGAAAAGCAATTTTAATTTTGGAAAGTATTTAAGTGGTTAGCCCTCTTGAGATCCTCAATGGAGTCGCCAAGTTATCGAGCTCGATTTTTTCCTTTCGATTTTATATAATCTTCTTTAAATTAATCGGTATTAAACTCTACCCATTTAATACTGACTCTCGATTAGGATTTAAAAAAATCAATTTTTTTTATATTTGAAAATATTTTTGGAGTTGTCATCCGACCAAAGTGGAGAAAAAGAGTTAAATTATAATTAATTAAGTAGATTAATTATAACCTAACTACTGATTTTTTGATAAAACCGATTTTTTGCTAAAACCATTTTTGAAAACCAAAGATCTGGATCTAAGGGTAATTTTTAAATCCTAAATGGGTACCACTTTTAATCTTTTCGAATTTAAATTTATCTTTCAATATACCCCTATAATGACATTTATTTACAAATTATAATTGAAATTATGCATATTTACAAAATATAAGGATTTAAATAATTAACTATTAAAGAGGGAAAATAAATTTTTTCATTTTTTTAAGTCGCCCTATAAATACAGTTGCCTACATACCTGATATTTAGGATCAGACTTTCGTAGTTTGTTCTGAAAATATTAGTAGGTTGGTTAATTTTAACTTTCGAAAAAAAGGTTGAGTTTACGTTTTTACCAAATTCAATTTATTTAAGGAAATTATTTTGAAGGGCTCTAATTGATGTTTATTTTTCGAAATTCTAAATAAGATCCTAATTTTGAAAATGGTTCAATTATTTTATTTACTAAAAAAAAACTAAATTTTTTTTCTAAGCAATTTATTTATTCATCTATTACTTACTTATTTTATTTCTAAAAAAAATAAAAATAGACTTTATCTTTTTCTTCTCTTTTTTTTTCATTTCTTCCTTTCTTTTTTCTTTTCCCCCCTTTTTTCTTTTTCTCATTTATTATTACATTTACAAATAAATAAATAAAATTTAATTAAAAAAAAAGAGGTAGCAGATTAGGTCAACTCAAGGTCGGCTTCAGGTTAACTCGAATCAATTAGGATTGGATCGGCTCAATCAGTCGACTCAAGCGACTTAGATCATATCGGGTTGGCTCAGTTAAGCTTAATCGACTTAGGTTAGCTCTGGTCAACTAAGATTGACTTGGAAAATCAAATATAGAGTGTTGAATCTGGGTTCTTAGGTGTGAAGAAATCGATGGTGGTGGTAGTTTTCATCAAAAAAACACCATAGGGAATGTTATCCTAAAGAGAGAGAGGAACCATGCTAAAGAAATGAAGTTTCGATTTTTGTTTTTCTAAAATATTTCGAAACTTTATTGTATATTGAAAATAAAGAGCAGACCCCTCTTTATAAGTATCACGGTCGAATTAAAGATGAAAAATATCAAATGCAATTTGATTTTCTTCCATGTTTGGGTTGGGTAAACTTAGACAATATGTGATCCCAAATACAAAGTTGTGTGTATCGGAGTGTATCCAACGCGCATAGGAATGTATACAACACACATAGGAGTGTGTCTACCACACTTAAAAGTAAGTTAGTAAATGATGTGACGTGTGATATGGCGATGATGTGGCGCGTGATGTAGCGATGAAATGAGAAAATAAAATAAAAGATGCATTTTGTACCTTTCATGGATTGAACCTAGGATCTCCAAGTCGTATGCAATATTAAGTTTAAGTACTTATCCTACCATGCTATTAGTTTTTCCTTATTCATATATGCAATAATTGTACATATAGGCTAGGTTAACTCGAGTTGAATTCAAATCTAAACCTAGGCCCAATGACTTTTTCTTTATTTTATCTAAATTAAAAATCATATCCTACTAAACTATCTAAAAGATTTATTATTTTCTAAATCTTCTTTTTTATTTTATTTTTCTAAATTTTATATATTTTGATTTTTTCTAAATTTCTTTATTTTTTTGTTTTTTTTTTCTTTGCATTTTTCCTAATTTATGACCCTTTATCTTATTAAGAAAAATAAAAAGGAGCAAAAATTGAATGTCTACACTAATTAAGTTATATTATAAAGATATCGTGCAAAACATAGTATTATAAAGATAATTCAAGTTTTTTATCAAATTAACCTTGTTTTTATAAGATTTGCAAAAAGGTTCATAATAAATTATTAATTTGACATAACTTGCATGGTTTTGTTTCAATCAAAATCAGACATAAGAACTTATTGGTTCAACATTATTAATTACCCAATAACAATATAGCAAAGATGTTCATCGTACCATCTTGAACCTATTTCAACAACATTATCATCAACCTCCATATGATGCCATGGTCATCCCTAATTTTTCTTTTTAAAAAAGAAAAATGAAAATGGAGCAACTCTGATTTTGTGCCTTGCCAATATAACTGATGTTAGGAGCAAGTGGGGTAACGTTATTATATTTTACATTCTATAATACCTTACTCAATCTTATAGATTTTGAACAGGTATTAAAACCTATAAAGCAAATTTAGGGTGCAAGTTTTCAAAAAACTATTTTCATAAGGTGGGCTACAAGTGCAACATCACTATACTCGATACTTACCTTGAAATTTATACTTTGAGACATATATATGATAAAAATCTAGGCCATTCTACCGCTTCTTATAAAAATTATTAAATAATAAAATGAAAGTAAAACAATTTTACGTTCTAACTTACATGTTTTAAGTTTTATGATAAAATTAAAAGACATATATATACACTATAGTCCAAGCACATCATCCATAAGAAAACCTATATTTATAACACTTCATTTTTGACCTTTGCCTTGACTTAATTGAATATTTTCATCTTCTACCCTTTGTATCCCGTATCTTTCTCATTATTAATCTTACTTTTACTACTATTTTTTGTTACTTTGATCTTGATTTTTCCCATACTAGAAATGTACACACTTCTCATAAAAATAAAAAAATTATTCTTTATTGTCATGCTTTAATTTATTTAAAATCTCAATTTTAAGCTCTATGTAACATCCCTCAATGGATAATGACAGAATTCTAATAATCAATGCACTTTTTGATCAAGTGACTTAATTTACGTTATTAAATTGTATTTCATCTAATTTGTTCATATATTGTTATAATATAAATATTATCTAGTCTTAATATACCAAAAGTGTATCTCAATCATAAAATATTAAGAAATATAATAAAATATCTATTTTATCCAATCTAATCAGCAATTCCTACATATAGTTTTTATTTAACTATTTAATTTATTTTAGCTTATTAATATTACAAATACACCCTGACTTGTAAATTAAGCTATTTTACTTAATAAATTTATAATAAATAGTTCGGGTTACCAAATAATTCTCTGAAAATTTGTAACTCTTAAAAATATAGGAGATTCAGTTATTACTTAGTTTCAAGCTTCCGACCTATTGCTTATATATTCGTATTGACAATTTTACTCCTAAATTATCATAAATTACCCAATTATAATTCTTTGAGCACCAAATTAATTTCAATATGACTCAATACTATTATTATTTATTATAGATCCATTTCATCCCTTAATTTCATAATTTCCTATTAAATTCATAATTTTAGCCTATTTTCGAGCCTAAGAATACAATAAATAATAAAAATATTCAAATCAAAATTCGGGTTACATAATAATTATCTATATATCATACACATCCTATACAAAAATTTTCAGCTAAAAACAACATCATATAGTATATTTATTTTATAAATATAAATTCTGGTGAATAGTAGATTTCTTAATAAAGTATATTAAATATTACGAATTTTTTAAAAATAAAAATATCACATGAAAGCATGTTTAAAATAACCTAGGTACAATTTTTTTCATAATTTTCTGGGCGAATTTACTAATTTTTAGAAATTATTGAAAAACAGGGCAGGAAATTGACCTTAGTATTCTTGAGTGCTCCGGTGGCCGACGACAGTTGGGCGGTTGTCGGACAGCCTGCACGGTGAGTGGATCATGTAGGGTTGGCTAGGTTTCATAGTAGAACCACTCTAGGTTAGGCTTCTTCACTTTCACGAAATTTCCCTTGTTTTTTCTATATATATTTTTTTATTTTCTACGATTTTTTTCTAATTTTTCTTTCTATTGTTTCTGGTTTTAAAGATGAAAAATGATGTGTTTCAACAGATTTATAGTGGTTTAGGTCGATTTCCTTTTTTCTTTATTTATTTATTTTTATTTTTTTCTTGCTTTTTCCCTCATTAATTGCAAGTAAGAGGTGGCATTTGCTTATAGATTCACTTTTTGATTCAGCAATTGTCTAGCTTTGATGATTTTCAATAATTTCCAGGCATGAATCAGCAATTGGAAGGCTTTTGAATAATATTTTGCAATTATTTAGGTATTTTGAGTATATTTTAGTAATACTTAATTATTTACTTAATATACGAGTATATATTCCTTGTGAATATCACGCGTAATATATAAATATACTCATATAATTAAGTTTCTAGCATATCTTTTATTTTTAGGATATGTTCTAAAGTTAATTTCATGAATTCAACACAATAAATATATAATTACATAATTTAGAGTTAATTTATGGGTATAATTATTATTTATACCGGGTATACTCATAAAATTACGTATATTTTTATATAGTAAACTATACTATATTATCTCATTTTATAGCTCAATTAACTTATCTTTAAGTTCTCGTTGCAATCTAAGTTCGATTTTAGGAGTTCCGAACATTTTAGTGCTATATTAAATATTCCAACTTCTAAGGGCAAAATTGGGATTTTAGGTTATTATTACTAAAATCTAACTTCACTGTAATATCTCGACTAACTTTTTTATTTTGGTCGTAAAGTTTGGGCTCAATTGAATAAGTTTTCCTAAAAGCTCTAAATCTAAACTCGATTATCCTAAACTCAATTTTGAGAGCTTACAATAACCATACTGATATCAGGCAAGTGCACCTATTAATTTTAATATAGCAGATGTGAGTCCGAGTCGATCCCTTAGAGATTTTGAGTACTAATATTAACCTTAGCTCTATTATTTAACCGGAAAATTGTGATGAGTTGAATGAATTAAAAATACTGAAATTAATAAACTAAACTAATTATGAGACTTGATTAAGCAATTTAGAAAGTAATAAAACTAAGAACGACTTCAAGTATGCAATAACGTATTTAGGAATTATTTTCCCTAGTGTTTAATATATGACCACTTAAAATATATTCAATTCAATTTCTATTATCCTTAACCGGAGGGATTCATAATTAAAGTTAATACCTTTCTCAAGCATATTAACCCTAATCCTAAATTATTTACCGGAATCTCTTCACTTAGTAATATAACTTAGAATTACATTAATGTATAATGAATTCCCACACAAATAATTAACTTTCCGGAAGAAACACGTATCTTATCTTCAAGTATACATGTTATTCTCTCAAATTATGCCAAGATCTTATTATACATGCAATTTCTCAATCATCATGTATAATATTATAAATTGATACTCTAGAAATATCAATCAACAATTAAACAACATAATTGAATCAAGAAAAGATAGAAACTTTATTGAAAATTATAAATCAACTCAAGAGTCACACGAAACCCTATGTTCCATAATCATAAATACACGAATTCTAAGCTATTATAATGAATCTAAAAACGAGTTCTATAAAAAACATAAAATAAAACATAAAAAACCCATTTGATTGATGAAAAATTTTTCCAATCTTGAAGTTGGTATTGCTTTCGCCTTTTTCTTCTCCTTCTCCTCAAGTCTTTTCTCTTCTCGAATGTCTTTCTTGTCTTGAAACCCTCATATGTCCTTTTATATATGTATTATAAGGATTCTATTTTCGTCACCAGACACGGCCTGGGACATGGCCGTGTCCCCAGGTTGTGTAACTTTCTGACCCTGGTAAATTTTCCTGCATGGACACAGCCTGGAGACATGGCCATGTCTCAGACTGTGTAACTTCAAAACTTCATAACTCTTTCATTTGAACTCCAAATTGAGTGAAACTTGATTCCTTTTCTTCGTTTTCAATCCTAGAATACGTTCAAACCTTGAAATCAAAATTTTACTCAATTAAGTATCAATTTCTTTAAAGAAAACAAAAAATGTAAGGGAAATACTATAAAATCACCATGTGAAATATGTTTAAAATCAAAGCTATCACATACCAAGTCTCTTGGTTGAAATTACTTAACCATCCTATCCTTGGTCTTCTTTCACATTCTTTTAGTAGCTTGGTAGATGTGTTGAGTGATTTTGTCGTATATGTGCTGAAGGGATTGTGCTCTGGCTGAGGCATTAGCGTCTTCTTGCGCAGGTATAAGCATACGGGTGTGGTCGAAGGGCAACTCAGGATTGAATCGATAAACTACCTTGAAGGGAGTTTATTTAGTGGTGTCATGTATTATTCGGTTATAAGCGAAGTCGACTAATGGCAAGTACACGTCTCAATCAGCCAAGTTCTTGCCCACTGCAGCTTGGAGTAGTGATCCCAAAGTGAGATTAACTACCTCTATTTAACTGTTAATTTGGGGGTGACATGAGATACTAAAGAATAATTGGGTCCCCAGCCAATGCCACAAGGTTATCTAAAAATAGCTCAAGAACTTTGGGTCTCTGCCGGAGACTAGAATTCTTGGTACACCGTGTATCCGTATAATCTCTTGCAAGAAAAGAGAGGCAATAGCCGAAGCGTCGTTATTTCTAGTGCAGGGCACGAAGTGTGCCATCTTACTGAACCTATCCACAACGACCATTACAGAATCTTTGCTTCAGGCAGTTTGCGGTAGTCCGAAAATAAAGACCGTGCTTAATTCAATCTACGGCCTCATTAGAACGGGTAAAGGTATTGCTCTCCTTTACTCGGCTCGGCGCTTAGCCTTCCTATACACAACATAGCTTTCAACAACTCGGTATACATCTCTTCTCATTCTCAGCCGAAAGAATTTATCATTTTAACGGTTCACAGGTCCTCCTTTCTCTAAAATATCCAAGTCCTCCACTGTAAGCTTCCCCGATCAATAGCTCCCTTAAGGAACAAGTTAGCAAGTATAGTTTCCTACTTCGAAATAAGTAGCCATTCTCCACGTAGTACTTATCCACTGTTCTTCCATCAATACATCATGCAAGTATGGTTTTGAAGTGTGGATCCTTAAAGTACTGCTTTTTGATACTTGCGAACCTAAATAACCGGGTTTGCAGTTCAGATAAAAGCGTATGCCTTCTTGAAAGAGCGTCTACAACTACGTTGCTCTTTCCCTGTTTGTATTTTATTACAAAATTGAATCCTTCAAAGAATTAAACACATGTCGCCTATCGCTTCGACAACTTAGTTTAACTTCGGAGGTACCTCAACGATTCATGGTTAGTATATATGAAAAATTCTCTTGATAGTAAATAGTGCTGCCATACTTGCAGTATTCGGATTGATGCCAAAAGTTTTTTGTCATACATGGAGTAATTCAACTGGGGTCATCAAAGCTTCTCACTGAGGAAGGCAATTGGTCGGCCTTCCTGCGTTAGGATAACACCTATTGCAATGCTTGACGTGTCGCATTCTAGGTTAAAAATTTTGTCGAAGTCAGGTAGTACTAACACTAGGGTGGTGGTTAATTTTTCTTTTATCTCGGCAAAACTCCTCTCCTCCCTTTATCCCCATCGGAAGTCGGTGTTCTTCTTTGTTAATTCGATAAGTAATGCGGTGAGGGTACTAAAATTCCTGATAAATCGCCTATGAAATGAAACCAGTCTGTAAAAACTTATCACGTTAGTACAAGTAGTAGGAGTTGGCCACTTAACAATTACTTGGATCTTCTCAACATCAACTCGTAAGCTTCCTTCACTAACTACATAGCCTAAGAATACCACTTCCTTCTAGCAAAAGTAATATTTCTTTAGATTGCCAAATAGTCTCTTGGTATGGAAGATATCTAGGACTGCTCCGAGATGTTCATAGTGACTTGACATGTTGGTACTATAAACTAAGATGTCATCAAAATACACCATGACACACTTCCCTATGATATGTCTCAACACATGGTTCATTAGTCTCATGAAAGTGCTCGGGGCATTTGACAAACCGAAAGGCATGACCATCCATTCGTAAAGTTCATTCAAGTCTTGAATGCAGTCTTCCATTCATCTCTTAGCCTCATGCAAATTTGATGGTAGCCAAATTTAAGATCAATTGTGTTGAAAATCTTGGCTCCACTCAGTTCATCCAACATGTTTTCTAACCTCAAGATCGCCTACCTATATTTGATCATGATCCTATTTACAGCTCGGTTATTTACACAAATCCACCAGGTTCCATCCTTCTTCGGCACCAAAAGCGTTGGTACAATGCAAAAGCTGAGACTTTATCTAACGTATCCTTTCTCGAGTAACTCATTGACTTAATGCCAGAGCTTAGAAGTTTGCTCGAGATTCATCTGATAAGCTGGTTTATTTGGTAGCGCAACGTCGGGTATTAAGTCAATATAGTGCTCTATGCCTTGGGTCGAGGGTAATTCTTTAGATAACTATTCTGAGAACTAGTCAACATACTTGTCCAACAACTCTTTGATTTCCTGATGTAATTTACCCCACTCCTTCATTTCTAAAAGTTGCTTGACTAACATAAGGGTCAGCTCGTCTGCTTTAATGACCTCTCTGAGCTTGGCTCTACTCATTATTATAGCCTTCTTCGATTCGCGAGCAAGTTTCGTCTGCAACTTATGAACTTCTCTCGGTAGCATTGGGTTCAATGTGATCTTTTGATCATCCTTCTCGAACATATATGTGTTCCTATAGCAAACATGTATGTATTCTTGTAGCCATCATGGATGACTCTCTTATTAAACAACCATGGTTTACCTAATAACATGTAGGAAGCACATATGGGTAGTACGTCGTAGAGAATCTGGTCAGAGTAGTTCTTAGTAGTGATTGGCAGTAATAGTTGTCGAGTGACATGTAATGCTCATTTCTTACTCAACCAGTGCAATTTGTATGGCTTTGAATGCACAATAGTTGGCAACTTCAGTTTTGAAATAAGATCGGCTAATGCCACATTGGTGCAGTTTTCACTATCCACAATGAAGGTACACACATAATCATTCACTTTGCAGGTTATATGAAACAAATTCTCTCTCTACTTCTTCTTTCGTGAGGGTTCCATGTTCATAGTGTATTGAACAACCATGAGTAATTGATCTAAGTCTTCGATAAATACGTCGTTTTCGATAAACTCTTTCTTGGCATTTTCTTTCTCGGCAAGAACCTCCTCCTCTTCAGGTTCCTCATCCGTACTTTCTACTTCTAGTTTCGGGATGTCTCCCTTGATGACCATCATTATTTGGTTCGAGTATTGAGCAGCTATATATCTGAACCCTTAACACTTTAAACATTTTATCTAGCTCGTCTTCCTTCCAAACCCTTGCCCATTATCATAAGTTTGAGTCAGCCCTTCATTTTCAGATCAGCCCTTTTACTTGACTCAGTACTCGACAGAGTTTGGTGACTTCCATGTTTGGGTTAGCTAGTCGATGTTCTAATTGGCACTCGGCCTTTTCTTTACCTCTCCACTTATTGGGCAACCCTAACAGCTTCATCTATTACGGTAAATCGTTGAAGCTCCACAATGTCTCGAATATCACCTCTCAGTCCAATAATAAATCTTGATACAGTTTGAGCTGGCCATTCCTCCACCTTGCAACGGATCATGAGCACTTGAAACTCTTGAACATGCTTGTCAATAGTTCGGTCTCTTTATTTCAGCTCCTTTTAAAGATAAGTTTTTGGCACGAGCTTGTTTCTAAGCACTCTCTTTATCTTGGGCTAAGTATTAATATCCTGGTAGCCTTCTCATATTCTCATTGCTTGGAAGTTCTTCCACCGCATGGTAGTATATCCGAAGAACTCAACAGTAACAATTTTCACTTTCTCATAATCCCCATACTGATAGTAATTAAACACACACTCCACCTTCTCCTCCCATTCCAGATATTCATCAGTATTCCCAGATGCATTGAAACTCAGAATCCAAAGCTTCACATGGTTGAATGCTCTGGGGATTTGTACATACTCTTCTTTAAAATACTCTTTTTCCTCATCTCCCATGTTTGCCCAAGCAATCCTTCTCTTCACTCGTTCATCTACTCCTCCACCTCGAACTAGTTGAGTTAGGTTCTAACCTCTAAAAGGTTGAGCACCTTATGGGATGTTTTGCATAGCTTTAATGGGTCGGTAAGACAACGCATGAACGACTCGAGTTAAATCTACCAAAAGGTTAGCTACCTTATCAAGTTTCTCGTCAGTCTCGTCAGTGCTTCTAGACGTTCTTTGAAACTGTCGTCAATGGTGGACAACTCTACTATCATCGCCAGTACCAACATTCATACTCGAGTTAGTCATTTTCCTCAAAGGTTTAAAGCTCAAACAAATACTTTAGGAAATTAACAGTTAACAACACATTGCTCAAATGAACGTAATAACTTGCTCTATTTCATACACACAAAACAAAGTATAATAAAACTTCGAAAACACACATCAACTCAAACAAAACCTCCGCTTTGGTACCAAGATGGTGCGAATTGTGACCAAGAACCGATAAGGCCAATTGTTGGATGGGTTCAAGCTCGTAAAAAGCTTGAAAGGAGTAATAGGGAAAATGTGCGAAAGGACAGTGACGAATGAAAACTAAGCAAAACCTACGAACAACTCCAGATGATATAACGTATTGATGGAATTTCCAAGGACTTAAGGCATACTTTGATATAACGCATGAATTGGTTCGATGAGGTTATTTGCCACCTAACCTTGCTTAAGGGAAATGATAAAAGTGATACTAAGCGTAAAATGGCAAAGTGTTTACACCGAGAAGAAAAAATGCTCAAGTGTATTAATGATAATCTGTCTACCTGCGGCTTATAAATATAAAGGGTATTTATACTCAAGAATTTAGGGGCAACTTACTTAAAAGGAGAAAATACAAAATGGGCATTACCCTAAAGTAGTAATATATAACAATATAAAAGGGTAAAAATCAATATTCATAGAAGCAATAATTAATGAGGCAGATTCTACACGTAATCCTATATATGTAGTCCTGTATACATGAGGATGCATATTGGTGAGGTCGTTAAAAGATACGGACAAAACAGTACGGCTAATTGGCTTGTCCGAACAGGGACGGTTTATGTAGTTCGAGGTCTTTCTTCCTCGGCATGGCGACAAGGGTGATGCTAAGTAAGTAAGTGGTCAGGCATGAAAGAAGAGTGGATGTTGTCTTGACCATCCGTTTCTCGGCATTCTATTTGCAAGAGATTGGCAGTCATTCAGTATGACTTAAGGAATACCTCGACAAGAAAGTACTCGGCATCAGCAGTAGTCAATTAGAGTAGAAGAATTCGTCTCGTCAAACTTTTCAATCTTCGAGCTCAGCTGCGGGTTAAAGGTCCAGTAGCTCAATTCCCATTAGTTTTACCTCCATGAATTTTATCCTTTTTCACTTCCTTTCTAAGTTCTTACTAATAGCAAGTAAACCTCATGTGTGCTTTAAATTACTTAATAAATTTTATAAGGTGCGTATGAAATACCATGAAAGGTATAATCCGTATACCATATAGTATAGGTTCCAGAGTATGTGTAGGATATGAAGACATCGTATTACTTATATCTTATCTTATAGAAGCAAGTTTCAAAAAATTGTTATCGAAACTTATCATATAATTCTTGATAGTACTTGAAATCTACTTGTTAAATAGGGTATTAGTAGATGTGCTGTGTAATAGAGTTATCTATTTACCCTTAATTTGTTATTTGTAAATAAAAATAGACATGTATTTTTATAAACCATCCCAAAAAATTTTTTATACCACATTTTTTGTAACTTACATATTAATATCCTAACGGTAACTTTCATAATAGTAAGATAATTATAATAATTGTAAATGCAAAAGACCCCCCCGCACACATTCCAATTTCCAGTTAGTAACAGTAGTTAATCAGAGAACTGTTATCACGAAAAAAGGAAATTTTTTTTTTTTAATTTCTTAAATTGAAAAGGTAAAAGTAGATAACAGAAGAGTGTACCTATATATGTAATTAGACTTTATATTTTGTTATAGGGATATAATTTTTATCTTACTGGAATTATTGTAATAGTTGCCCGATTTACTAAGGCTCTCGTAGATTAATTATAGAAATGTCGGTCAAGTTCGAATTCATTTATGTTGTATTGATTGAAAGCAAGAAAAAAAAAAAATTGCCCTATGTGAAAATGATATAAAGAGGTTGTATAAATCAACCAATCCGTGTTGAGCAAGAAAATATCTTCAGGCAGACCATGGGATTATTTACATACATATTTATGTTCGGAGACGGGATGACATCATTTGGTGACATTATTTTGTAAAGAGCCCTAATGTCATTTTCGGTGGAGCGAAATCGTCTAGTAATGTAAATATAAAGATTGCGCGTTTTATTTAAGACGGCTAGTTGGCTCATTCATCGATCTGACATGTCTCGCATTCTTATAATCTTCTCGTCATCATTCATCTTTCGAAAAATTTTTAATAATATTAATACGTTATGAAAGTTAATAAATAATATATAAATATTTATAAATTTTTAATATATAAAAATATAGTTAATAATATTTTTATTATATATTAAAATTTTATTAATAATTATACACTATTTATAAATTCAATCGGTAGATTAAAATTTAATTCTTTGAATATATTTTTAGCCTCAATAGGCTTTTTCCTTTTTCTTTTTTTTTTTCTTTTTCCCTTTCTCAGCAACCTGAACAATGGGTAAGTTGAAAAGGACAAATTCAACAAGGGAACGGGTCAATTTAAGTACATTTCTTTATATATTTCTTTTTTCAATGTTTAGTTTTTCATCTCGAAATTGAATATTCTGTTCTATATCTTTAAATCTTAGAAAATGTGTTCTCAGACCTTACACAACCATTTTCATTCGGATAAAGACTAAAAGATTAGAAAAATAGACAAAGAAAAAGTTAAGTACAAACAAATATCTAAAAATTGAAAAATAGAATACATAAGTTCTCTCTCACTTTTGATTCTATGTAATTTATTTTTCTTTTAGTAAATTGTGTCATTTTACGAAGGACAAAATTGTTATTGGAGGGTATGAAAAATATATATTTTTTTTAAATTGTTGTATGAGAACATTGTAAATTTGTAAGTAATAATTAGAATTTGGAAATATTATAAGAACAAGAGAAAAAGTAGAAGAGTAGAAAATTGAAAAAGAACACTTATTGGCACATGCTAGAATGTTTAAGAAGTTATTTTATTACATTTTTCTTTCGTTTGTTAGGGCTTCTATAGGGTTATTATATATACATGTATACTTTATTTTACAAATCATGAATGGAAAAAACAAAAAAGAATATTTTCCCCTGCAGATTATGTTGCATTCAGCAGACCTATTTCTCAATCCGGTTCGTTTACGTGCTTCATTACTTATCATGGCACCCAAACTCCATTTCCAATGCTCGACTCATTGAGGCATATTTACACTATCATTACATAATTTATAGATTTTTTTTTTCCCATTATGATACCACTTCAAGATAAGAAAACTTAAATTTTAATCCATTGGAATGGAAGATTAATAATAATACCATTAAACTATAATGATGTTATCATAATTTATAAATTAAACGTTACAAAATCTTATGTCAAAAACCATTACAATGGAGTCTCTAATTCCCATCACGTTATTAAACAATTTTCTGGAAAAATTATTGAATTTACCTGTTGAGGAAAAAATAATTCTCGAATATTAAAAGTATATAACAAGTGGATCTTATTTCCTTTTTCTTCTCTTTTTTGACAATGACAGATTCATCTCTTAATTACTAATAAAATTCTCTAAGTGTTGACAGTAAATTCATTTTGAAGACCTAGCTCATAAGATTATTGCTGAAAAATTATAAGGATTATTTTATAACCCCATCCTGTAACGGACTTGTTATTGATTAAATTAGACAGATTTTGTTGTAAGTTTTGCTACATTG
Source organism: Lumnitzera littorea (assembly GCA_024138015.1). Taxonomy (NCBI): domain Eukaryota; kingdom Viridiplantae; phylum Streptophyta; class Magnoliopsida; order Myrtales; family Combretaceae; genus Lumnitzera; species Lumnitzera littorea. The sequence continues at coordinate 5,669,261 of JAMXBB010000002.1, read as the reverse complement.
TATTTTGCACGAATTTTGTTATCCATTTGTGGAAATTATCACGAAAGCTCGGACAAGTTAATTAGAGAAATTTCATATCAAATTATCATAAAAGTTTCCAGTTCGGTTTTTATTAAGGAAACGGAATCATGATTTCCTTTTCCAAGCCAATTCTAGAAATAAGAATCAAATCCTCTCATAATATTTTTCTAAGCCAAATACCATCTGGGCAATGGGGGTGAATTGGGTTTATGAAATTTTTACTAACATTTGCTTGATCAATGGATGAATGTATGAATAATAAAATAAAAAATTATTAAAAATAAAAGAGGAAAGAGAAATCAAACACTTGATTTAGTGTATGTGAGGATTTTTTTTTTCTATTACATTACAACTTGAGAAAGGAAGAATTTAAAACTTATATATTTTGATCGGTTTTCATAACATTATATTATAACCGCCTTGATAATATTAAAAGACTACCTCGCATTAGGAAGGAGGAATCAAATGCTCAATTTACTTCCTTCACCGTAAATGGTAAGAAAAAAGACTACCTCGCATTTCTCAATGATTCAAACCTCTGTGTTAATGTTTTTTATTGTAACCAACTCGGTGATCTCTTAATTACTCACGGAGGTCTTTAAGTGCTGATAATAAATTCACAAGTAAAATTGATTTTTATTTATTTTAATTAATTAATTCTATTACTATATACATAATCATAATAATATATATATTGAAGGTGAGATGATTTTAAAAGAATTAGCTTTTCTTTTCTTTTCTTTTCGAGTGTATTTTAATTTTTTAATTAATATATAATTATAATATTTCGATAAAAGTATTAGGAACGTTGATATGGAATGACATGGGATGATATGGCAATAGCATGTCAGCTTTTTGTGCCATGTTGTCGTGTAAATAGGTAAAACCATGTGTGTAAAGGCATGTTTAACAATGGAGTATATGAGGAAGTGCTTAGGGTAAACCCTTGCAATAGGCGGTATAGCCCCAAAATCGAAATTGATACTAGAACTGTCGGTTCTAGATTCCAAAATCATGAAATCAAAACCGACCTTGTAGAGCCAATTCATAAGGCGGTTTCACAAAACCATCGGTTCGATTAGCAATTTCTTGGAATTGCAAACCTTTTTTTTTTTTTCCCTGAAATATCATTGTACAATATGTATAATTATATCAACAGTTTTTCGAAATTCCCTTTTTTGTATATTGAGAAAATAAATGTGCATAAAATGTAGTTGGAGAGATTTGTACAAGAAAAAATCAAACATATATATGTACAGTTAGGTTGTATAGGATAACAAGAAAATACATTACATGTAGAAATATACGATAGAAATACATCTGTAGATTGTAACTATATGCATTAATTTTTACAATCACAAAAATCACAAAACTAATGGCACTTCTTTTGGTGCAAAAAAAAAATTATCAATTTTTAGGTTACCCCTTAAGTACTGTATCTACTAGCTAAAATCAAACCACTGTAGCTTGGTAAATTATTTTATAAAAAACTTTAGTATGTTCGTCGTTTTTAGTTTGGAAAAGATGTTAGCTTTATATAATTAACTGGTTTATTTTTATTATGAAAAAGCCCTACAAAGTAAATCGAGTTTTGCTTGCTCAAAGTTTTGAAAAAACTAAATGAAAAATCTTAACATTAAAATTAACATTTTAGTTTTTTTTTTTAATTAATGAAAACATTTTCTATGTGTGAAAAAAAAAAGAAAGTGTAAAAAATGTTTAAGTAATTAATCTCTATCACCTCATCTCCACTCGAGTGTAGATCTTGCTGTACTTCCACTTGACGTGTTAAAGTTGCTAAAGTATTCATCATCTTTGCTAGATATTCCACATCGTTCTTAGTCTTATCCTTTTGCTTTTGCCTAATCTTCAAATGTAGGCAAGGACTTCAATGGTTATAATTAGTAATAATACTCTCTACTCGTCTAAAATTATTCTAATCATACTAAAAGCTTATTCTATAGCCACTATTGAAGCCAAAGCTATGAGGATTTGTTGGGCCATTCAAGAAATGGTTGGAAATGTTCTTGCTTACCTCCTCAATTAGTCAAGGATATTGAAATCACAAATGCTTTTGCTGTAACCGAACACAAAAGAAGTGTTAAGGTAGTAGTTAAGCTCTATTGAATGCCCTTATAGAACTTCTTTATCCTTCTAACCTCCGTGACAAAAGATGGTCTGCAATAAGCAAGCTGCCACTACTACTCGCTTAGGATATAGTTGGGGGGGGTGGGAAGGGGTTATGCGATGGGATGCAAGGGGCTTACTATAACTTGGCTACTATAAGTGAAGGAAAAACTTTCAAATAACTCAAGGAATACTTACCTTGTATATCGAATGACACCATTAGCAAAAACCATGTTAATCTTGTGTATCAAAGAAGTTGTCTACATACTTATGATAACAATTTAGATAATCAGACAAACCATCGATTTTAATGTGAGGGTCCAAAACAGAAGCAACTAGACAAATATGTAGAATTTCTTTATAATAAGTAAACCAGTTTGCAACCATTTTGTTAATGGTTATTTGTAGCATCAGATCGTAATGTGGGTCTGCTAGCATAGTTAGTACGATAACTACTTCCATAACAAATACATAGGTGCTTGGCCAGTTTACTTATGAAAATGAGTTAGTGAAATCATAAAAAAAAAAAAAAACTTTAAGAAAAATTGGCAAACTAGTACAAACATGCCAATCATTTGGGTGTACATAGAACACTTAGGATATGTTGCATCACGAATGTACATAAGTCTTCCTTGAATGGAATCTTTCTCTAGATAAGCTGATAGGTTGGGTTCCATTTGTACGTAACATCTCTATTGAATCTTTTTGAATGTTTCCCCGGCAATGACAAAATTTCAACCACTTCTTATGAATACCTAATTTGTCTAAAATCTAATCAATCACTTGCTTCATGGGACTCATCTTGAAATCTAGAGTCTCCAATCTGTCTTTTACACATAGGTTCAATATGCGATAAGCACAACGAATATAAAAGTAGAGGTGTGTAAGTGGATTTTGGCTAGTAAGTCAGTCCGTTTAACGCACTTTTTGAATATATTTGGATAAAGGTTTTTTGATCCGTTTAAAAGTGGACCAAATAAACCTTACCTCGTTTAACTCACAGGCTAAAGTAGGCTGACTTAAGTCAACCGTTTAATACGTTTACGTCTTTGACCTGTGGGTTGACTTATTTAACTTACTTTTTAAATGGGTTAGGGATGAGATTTTTTAGATGATTTAAAAAATGAACTAAATGAGTCCGACTCGTTTAACTTGTGAGTTAAAGTGGGTAAGGCTGGGTTAGCTCGTTTGACTAATTTACACACCTCTATATAGAAGAATGTAGCACCAAGTGTGAATTAGTGAAGTGCTTTCAACTCGGGTATTGATGTTGTGTTTGCTATGACTTTGCAAAATCCAATAGAGAATACTTTTCTAGACAACTTGTATTCTTCTAAAATAGTGTGTAGAATGGTATAAATATTTTTACATCATGTAACACTCGTTAAATTTTCTTAGTGAAGTCAATCTTTTCTACAGCTGCCACTTTTTATTTACCCAATGATAAGTCATGCTTATGCATTCTCATTCCATCTGTCTATCCATACGATCGAGTAGATGGACATGTACGTGTTTAGCTCACTGAACGTATGTGTGAGTCGTCGCTTGTACTTATGGTTGAAGTAGAGATGAATGTTTGTTCTCCTCAATTTTCAGGAAGAAAACTACTTAGTAATAGGATTTAGACATTCTTACTCATAATGCAATAAGAAATGGGTTACTACTTGCCTTAAAGGAAAGACGCATACAAGCTATAATTTTGTATAAACCTTACTTTTACTTTTTCTCGAAGTAATGGAATAGTATGGACCTTTGTTGAGTGAATGACCTTGCAATTTGTTTTTATTTGTTATCTATTCCATACTTTGTCGAATGTTTTGCCTACAATTGCTTTGTAAAAGTTGCATATCTGTCTCTTGATTTATACATGTAGTTTTTACTGCAATAGTTGCAATATGCATGAGTGCTTCCATCCCAACTTGTAATTTTACGAAAATATTTAGTAAACATTTTTAATTTAGTTAGTCCTAGCAACTTACCAATGGTGGTGGGTTTAACACTACTCCTTCTTTGGCCTTCCATCTCTTCCTATTGTTACTCCTCTTATGGCACCTCCTCTTCTAGTGTCCAAGTTATGAATAGGTTACACATACTCAAAGGCAAGTAGAGGACTTTGCATTTTGATCAGTTGCTTGAGTGAGTCATAAAAATTGTACTGTGAATCTACGGTATTAATAGGGACACTCATCTTAACTATTGATTTACTCTTCCTTGGTACAAACTTCTTACCCAAATTGCTATGAAAAAAACTTCCCAACCTTTTAACACAAAAGTTACTAAAAAAAAGAACACAATATATGAATATGATATTGCATGCTAAAAATTAAAACAGAGTACATATATGAAAGTAAATAATATGAGAGTAGATGTTAGGGAAAACAAGTTGTGAATGACTAATGAGTAGATGTTATGTAAACGCTCCATTCTCCACCCTCAAATTTATAGTGTCCTTATAGTGTGTTGCTCTCTTGAATTTCTAAAAGTTGATCTCCTCTCCATTCACCACTTCTTTCATGCATTGCTTCATTTCAAATTTCAAATAATATGTCTTCTACAATGTGTCTATCAGTTTGTGTACTATATCACTATGGGACCATGTCACCCGCTTTGTGCCGGCTTTGCAAATTTTACAAGCCTTAATGACCTTAAGATGAGACATGACTAGCATTTCATTTTTTTTTTTTTTTAATTGCTTTCATTCGACAGGCTTCAAAGCATGGCCATTTACTGGCCCGTTCCAGAGGATGGGACGTAACCAACTTGTCACGTTATTTCATTTTAATTTTTTTTTAAAGCTGCCTGCATTTGGCAGGCTCCTATTTCCATGCACATGTCTTCGTTGAATGAAACCACCGGCTCCGTGATTCCACACCATTAAATTGTCTTAGTCTCAACGGCATGGTTCGGAACCATACGACCAGTTTGGGTTTCGGTTCCAAATTTAACGGTTTGGTTCCGGGGCAATTTGTGATTTGGAAACACCCCATTTTTAGGTCTAATTTAAGGTGCCATGCCAATATTTAAATAATTCTCCTTTTAAAATAACTTTTTACTTTATCAATAATTAATTCATCAAAATTACTTAATAATTTTTTAATTTTTTGCGACCCCATATTCATTACTTATGAAATTAATATATAAGATATTTTTCAAGTGAGACGCTTAGCATAAAAATATATACTAAGCACCAACATATGTTTTTGTAGCCAATGGACTGGAGCACCCCCATAATGCTCGTACTTTATTGATAAAAGTGAGGTGTTTAGTGTAGAAATAAGTGTTAAAAACCCTTAATAAACATGATGTAAGTGCTATAATTTAAAAAAGTACAATGTCAATGTACTTTGTAAAGTTTATGGGAATAGCATGGCCCATTCAATATTACATTTTTGTTTTTTTAAGCATTTCATAGTATTATTTTCTTCTCCTTTTACATTTTCGACCAATAAGCTCATAAATGTAAAACCCAAATCATTTAATGTTTAATAACATACACTACAATTGCTAGAGGAAATGATTTTTGCTTTTTCACGATTCTTAAATGAGCTTAATAAAGATTAAGTCTGGCCTTTTGGATTTTGTCATTATTCCGTGTTCATTCTTGATTGCGATGGTTGATAGATAATTATTAGGTCTATAAACCATGGCAGTTCCTTTCTTCTTTTAGTAATTAATTTAGTTGTTGACAATTGACATGTTTATATTTTTCTTACATGTTAAAATTTGACGGTAACATTTATCATTTCAAATTGTAAAGGGACCATACTCCTTTTTTTTTTTTTTTTTTTTTATAGCTCGACGAAGGCCTTGTTATACTCTTTTGTTTTTATTTAATATAAATATGTTGGATTCACCGAAGATATAATTACAAGCCATAACAATTTAACTACATCATAAACAACTCCTAAAAGAACTTAATTCGGAAAACAAAAAGGCTCTAATAAGAGCACAATCTAAAACAGTCTTTACGGAATGTGCATGGTCATATCCTACTAAGTCCTTTTGCAAAAGTGATGCTAAAGTATCAGAGTGTATAATATCAAAAATTTGGAATTGCTTGCGACTTCGTTGCGCGTATCAAGCTAATTAATTTGTGATCTGACTAATTTTTCGAGGTATTGCCTTAATCTTCACCCTGCATAAGGGCAATATTTTTTTCCCTACAAACATGAAGAATATGCCTGTACTTCAGTTTTGCTCGACTGTTTGAATTCAGTAATTGTGTTGTGATTTTTTAATCTATTTCAATTTCAACATTTTGTGATCCTTTTTATATGTAATGATTGATTCCCCAGTAGATTTTCCATAACTCTGTTGCTACAAAGTCTAATTTACCTAATTTATGAGTATATCTAAATATCCAATTTCCTGCATGACCTCTAACAACTCCCCTCACATAAGCTTGTTCACTTAAGTTATTTATAAAGCCATCCATGTTCAATTTGATCCACGAAACTAAGGGAGGGGATCAAGCTAGCTTTATATGTTCAATTTTGTAAAATTTCTTTTCCTTTTTTAGCATTGCCCAATGTTCGTGACTTAACTTTCTGATAATTTGTTGATAGTTGTTGTTTATGGGATCTATTTGAAATAGATCTTGATCACACTCAACCTAAGAGATTAAAAGCATGAAGCTAAAGGTGAATGCCTTTGGAGGAATAGCTTGTGTTGATTCTTTTTTCTTTCCCTAATTTTTGCTTAAATATCCCCATTAATACTTGGGCTATTAATATCCTTTGTTTGCAGTACTTGGCAACATGTTGAACTTTGCTATGTGAAAGAAAAGCCTGCATTAAAGTTTCCTCACGTTCCCTACAACTAAGGCAATTTGCATTATCCTTAATGTACCTTTTCTTTAGATTAACAATTGTGGGTAAGTAATCATATTTTTATCCTCCATAAAAGCAATTTCATTTTAGGAGTTAACGTTGAATGCCAAATCTAAACCCAATTGCCTTTATCTATTTCACCATTACTTGTAAGTTGTTTATAAACATCTAATAAATTCACATTATCCTTAACATTGCTCAAGATATCTTTCTCATCTTATCCTTCATGTAAAATAATTAGTTCTATAGCATTGTTAATAATATCATACAATTAGAAACCAATCCTGCTATCATCACATTTATAAGGGCCAATTTGACAATAAAAAACAATTAAGTTGATCGCTTGATAATGAATTGGACCTTATGTTGATTGTCTAATGGTGAAGCTACCTTCCCACCTTTCCTAGCAGAAGCTTGTGTTATTGCCATTGCTAAGAGCAGTAACTCCATTATTTTGCTTGTACTAATTACAACTCTCATGAAGTTCCTTAACCATATGTGAGTCACATGACATTTTTAGGTATGTCATCTCTTTTCCTATCTATGTTTGGCTTGAATTAGTTTGGCCCAAATAACATGTCTTGTTTTAGAGTTTTATACGAATACGGGTTTTTTTCCGAAAAATATTATGAAAAAGGGCTCATTTTAAAAAAAATTATGAATATAGTATACTGAAGGTACATCAAGCAAATGCATATTCAGTATCTTATCATTTTTCTATTGAAGGTGCATGCAGTGGAATGTGCCTTCAGTTATAATAAATTACACTAAAGGCGTATTCACTGCATGAGCCTTCAATATACTAGCTATATAAGGCCTAATCTATGCGACCAGAGTCTATTCTTACCTATATCGGTTTTTGAAATTTTTAAAACATAGAGAAAAATCGAAGAAAACCATAGTTGAAGTACCGGGCCATTTTCTAACGCGAGTATACATCTATAACAAATAACAATCCATAACTTATGAGAATTTTATTTATTTATTTTGTTATTTTAGTAATAATCGACATTATTGAATATTTTTTTTAGACAAAAATTTAGTACTTAATGACGTAGATTTCGTAATTATAGATATACTATAAGTTGTGTAAATTATTAATATTTGATAAAAATATATTTTATGTTGTCTAAATTTAGGAATTTTTTGTGTTGTAGTACGTAAGTTATATAAATATAGGTATGAATAATGTTGGAATGTAGGTAGAAATTGTTGCGCGCGTGCGTATATATATATATATTTAGCGTTTTTATTATGTTGGGTCGAATTACAAAGTCAAAGTTAAGTATTTGTGTTGGCGACACAACTTAACAAAATGACTAAGTGCATTTTGTAAAGTTATTACTCGGTGTGTAGATAAAGTTTTTTATGTCATTTAAATATTCGGTTCATCGTAACATTACGTAAAAGTTATTGTTTATGCGAACGGAAATATAGTGATGGGTAATTTGGGGTCGGAGTATGACAGGGAGCTCGTAAAAAAGTTGAAAATTAGGAAGGATTCGAACTTTTCTCATTTCAATCAGAGAATTTGTGAATGTGCCGGAGTTGACCCGAGTGGTGCTAAACTCGTGCACAGGCATCCCTTTTTCCATGATGCTGTAGTTATCTATAAGTTGATGGCTATTATAGATAATGAGGATGTTGAGAATTTCATTGAGATGGTGGAGTCTTTTGGGGAACGAAATATTTAGGAAGTGTACATAAGGCACATTGGGGAATCAAATGCTCAGGGTGAGTATGAAATACATGAGCCAAACAATTTAACTCTTCTAGAACCCAATGTGCATTCAATAATGACCGGTATAAAGCAAACAAATGTGGATCAGTCTAATGAGCCATATATGGATTTCTCTGAATATAAACACGTGAATATCATAGAAGAGTAGCTTGACGAAGCATTGGGTCTCATTGTCGAACATAAAGGGTCTTATGATCCATATGTAGAGAGAATGCGTATGGATATAAATGTCAATGATAAGGAGAATGCAATAGATGTGGATGGTGATGAGGATGATGGAGACGGTGATGAAGATGATATTAGGCCCGAAGATAACTATGTTTAGGATTTATGAGAGGCCCAAGTGATACCACATGTTGTTGGGAGCAATATGTCAATCCGAACACTTTGCGACGACGGCCCGAGCAGGTCGTACTGTTGAACTGGTGAAGTAATGATAAGGATCAATCTAGAAATGGCAGCGAACCTTCGAACGAACAGGAATGGATATTCAAAAGAAAATGAGTACGAAGAACAGGAAGGTTGTTTTATAGTGAATGTGGATGGATATCATGCACGAAGACACAAATACAATAAGAGGTTTGAGCTCAAAATAGAGATCGATATGATTCACGAACACTAAATGTTACTCAAGGTTTTAAATGAGAGGTTCAATGCGACTTATTAACTAGTTCAAATGAAGGGGTTCACTACAATCTTAGGGTCAAGATTGATAAGAACGCAAGGACGATTAAACAGTCTAATCATACTCGATAATCCGATAAATGCTAATTCAAGTATAACCTTGCTTGAAAGAGAAAAGATTCACTCTATATGGGAATATAATTTCCGTATTCTTCTCTATATGTCTATATCTCTGTTTATCTGTTTTAGTACAAATGTTCCTATTTATAGTAAGTTCTAAACTCTAATGGCCAAACTGTAAATAATGTATAAGGCCTTAAACCCTAAAAAATCGGGCACATAAATAAAATGAAGGAAAATATATGCAAGAATACAACACTATACATTTTACAGAACTCGGCATGCAGTTACTCGGTATGTCCAAGAAAGAGTAGGATCCGAATTGGGCAGGGTTGGCAGTTGGATGTCCGAGTCCAAGGGAGAGCTCGTAACGCCTCGCAATGGTTGGCCGAGACACTAGAAAGGTCGGCCCACAATTGTCGAGTTCTAAAGTCAGTCATCACTAGTGTATCAGGATAATGATGAGTGGTTCTTCGGTCCCCATTCCTCGACTGTGTGATCTTTTATTTTCTCGACAGACGACAGACTTGTTGTCGAGTAGTTCATTTTCTTCCCCTTGATCTTTTGTCATTTGTTTGCCCTAGACGAAAGCTATTCAACCTCGGGTTAGAACAGGTTGGCATCTTCTTCTGAAGGGTCGGCATCAACTTCAGACAAGTTGACCTCGGCTTGGACGTAATCGAAGGCTGATTCCCATCATTGTCTAGTAGACAGTTTCAAAACTTTCAACAAATAAAAGAACCTATTGATAAGCTTGTGAGAGATCTTACCCCATTTTACAACAATCGGTATGATGGCAGTAGCTATGTAACATTTGAGAAAGATGTTAATCAAATGTGCAACAAGATCATCAACTTTGATAACTTAAGTGTCAGTATGTATTTTAACACGAAAAAGGATCTCATAGATGTAGTCAAGTCGTTCTACCTAAGGAACCACTGTGATTTCCATGTGGACATTTTGAAACTGATTGTATACGCGGCTTACTGTAAGAAGAAAGAACAGAGTTGTAAGTGAAGGCTACAAGCTTGTTTGAAGAAAGTAGAAGGTTTTTTCAAAATAATAATTCTAAAAGGTTCGCACACTTGTGTGAACTCGATGATAAACCAAGATCACCCTCAGTTCGACAGTAACATAATGGCTATATTATTTATCAATAATGTACGGAATAACCTTGATGTTAAGATACTTGATCCATGAGGACTTGCGAAGTAAGCTAGTTACCGTTTACAGTCCATTTTGGAGGGTAGGGTGAGTAATGTCATTATCGTTTATAATCAATTATCTTATTAACGATGTGTTACTTGCTAACTTAATTGAATGTTTGTTTAAGAGGTGGTCTATGCACTACGAGTGCGGCGTAGTGAGATGTCATTATGCAAGGATGAACGGGATATCCTTATACATCTTAGGATAAAGTCGTACATACGAGAGGATGGGTTTTAAGGAGTTGCACAGCTCTTATTTATTATGTTAGATTAGTATCTAATTACGACACTTGTCGAGAGATGGAAGCCTGAGGCACACACATTCTACTTACCTACTGAAAAGGTGACTATCACATTGTAAGATGTTGAGGTCTAGCTTAGACTTCCAATTAAGGGGTTCACGATGATGGGGTGAACAGAGACAGATGATGAGAAGAGTTGGGCTAATGTAGGAGAGAGGCTGCTAAGTGTGTGGCCTGGTTGGATGAGGGGTGCTCACTTATCACTGACGTAGTTGGGAGAGCACTTCCAAATATTTCTTCGTAGGGTAAATGACTAGATGGTCTGATAGTACACGCGTGCGTACATATTCAGCTTGATGGGAGGATTTATATTTGCGGATAAATCCTCCAGCCGTATTCACCTAATGTTTTTGCCATTGCTAGAGGACTTCTGAGTAGCTGAGCAGTTTAGTTAGGACAATAAATGTTTGGCATGGTTGTACCGACGGTTGTACTTTGCCTCATCATCCGACGCGCATGAGTTAGGAGGGACTGCAATTCTACTGCAAGTCTGAGCTTGGGATGGATTCCTACATGTCGCCCCCCATAATCGATATGGGTTTATTATTGACGGGGATAGGTCATTGGCGGCCAAATGAAGGGTAGTGCGGAATGCGACTCAACATCCGATGCATGTCGTAAATACGTATCGCATAACTTTTGACATGCAGACAATGCAATAAGTATAATATAATAAGTCATCCTCTTTGCTATCTTTTTCTTAGCCGTAAGTGATAACCATCATTGTTTAATTGGTTGTTTTTTTTTTTCTTTTTTTTCTACCCTTTAGGTTTTTTGGGAGGAGTTACTGCAGTTGCTGCCTTACTTCTGTATTACTGGGTGACACATTTGGACTACCCAGGTATCACTCATATATTTCCACATCATTAAGTGGTTTTTTCCAGATCGTGTCATCTGACAGTTTGGTGGATATTAGTACGTCTTGTAAAAGGTCAACACCTCAAAGCAGCTCCACTACCTGGACCTCCAGGGTAGGACGGATGTTGATTAGATCAACACACACTCTTCCTACATCTAGGCTTGAGGATAGAGACATGGATTCCTAGTACACATTTAGGATCCTTGAGGGGTCGATGAGAGCTACTGATCGTAGTATAGACAAATCACCCAACGTTATATTACATACTACAGAGCCGTCGTTGGTCAATTGGTATGTACATCTAAACTCGTCCATTATTTTATTTTTCACTTGTTTATACTTACTATTATATATATTAACATCTGTTTTCTTTACTTATTTCAGGTGGACTCGCTCAAGAGTATCAAACTGGCACATCACTATCCTACAGCGCTTGGTATTGCAGATGGGGCAGTTGACTTCATTGAGCAGCACAGTAACCTTATCCTTTACCCACAATAGGAGGTCATACATGAGTTACCCCGGTGGGGAGCAGGGAGCAGGGAGCATGGACCACTTGTTGACAAGGAGATGCCAGCTTCTTGTACACCACCTAGAAGTAAAGCTAGAGTTCGAGGAAGTAAGGCTTGAGTGGTACGTTATTGGGCAGACTTCAGTGACGATATCTCATTGCATGCTCATCATTTCGTAGACCTTGGGCATATTAATAGGGGATACAGTACATACCCTGGGTAAGGTGTTGCTTCTACTTCGGAAGTCGAATCTAGCTTTAGCGCTGGATTTAGGTCATACATGACTCCCAAGTTCTAGCAATATCTTGACCTCACGACTTCACCAGCTCTTCAAAAGCAATGTTCTACCCCCATACGGTCATCCATGGGTGAGGGCGTCACTCAACTTCATCCGGGCCATGTAATCGACCTAGTTCTTCCTAGGGAACTTCAACTCGACTATCTACCACTTGAGCTTACTTAGATACATGCTAGACGAGAAAGTTCACTTCTTTCTCGTACTTGAGGACCTTTACATAACGTAGGTATCGGTAGATATGTTTAGTCTATTGTTTTTGTTTTCTCTTTTATTTTTCCATTGTATTGATATTGTCATTAACTCATTACAACTTTTCTGTATATACCAATTATTTGAAATACATTTTACCTTTCATTATATATTGCAGTTTAATGTATTGTTTATTTATTCTAATTTTACAATTTACAATTACTTTTTCTTCTATTTAACTTGTATGGTTATTGGATGATCATCCTATGCACTTATTTCTTCCTTAATTGCCATATTTGTTGAGGTGTTCCATCAATTGCGATTTTATGTAATTGATTATTATATCAAATTTTTCATTCAGTTTACAAGTCAAGGTTTGGAAGAACATTACTTTATCGTTTCAAATGAGGGGAATTAGTATATTAGTAAAAAGTGACACTGAAAGCATATCTATTTGATGCACCTTCAGTATACCATATTCGTAATTTTTTTAAAACAAGCTCTTTTTTGTAATTTTTTTTAAAGGAGCCTGTATTCGTATAAAACTCCTTGTCATTTAAGAGACAAGCTTCATTCTTTTTAACCATGTCTACAAATCTAAGCCCTTCCATCTCCTTTGGCTTAGTTATTTTCTCCCAATTTATCCAATGGACTCTATTTGTGTCATTTATTCCATTCCACAAAAAATTCCTAACTATTTATGTGAGCTTCCAAATTATTCTTTTTTGATCTCGTAGACTTGCATGCAATATGTTGGTAAGGATTTCAAGATAGATTTGATGAGGACAACTCTACCACACATTCATAATTGTTGAGCTTTCCACTTGGATAATTTCTTCTGGGCTTTTTCAATGATAATGTTGAGTTGGGTGGCATTTGGTTTAATTCTATCATGCAGTTAGAAATATATAAGACATGTATAAGACAATATACTTCGCTATAATGATAATAATAATTCTATTCCTTGTATTTTAAGTCCGTAATAATAATCTTATAAGAAATCTTATTACTAAAAACGATGAATAGCCATAGATTAGTACAAAGATCAAGACAATTATCAGTTTCACCGAATGGAAATTAAAATTGAGAATTTATCATGACTAAAGAACCGAAAGAAACATGAAAAATGGATCACTGTGCAGCAGCAGAAGATGGATCTACTTGAGGCTGTGAGGTACTACTAGAGGACTCTATCTGGGATTGTATAGCAGATGCCATCTGATTCTGCAAGGATGAGGATGCTACTTCGGTTGCCATTGGAGATGGAGCTGAAGTTGATACCCCCGATTTACTCCCCGAATGTATCTCTTTCGGGGTGTTCGGTTGCCGAATCTCCTCTAACTTGTTCAATACCTGATTCATCTTTGGTCTTTGATCAGGCACTCTTACAACACAAGCCATTCCTATCTGTAACATTTCTACCATTTCTTCCTCTATGTTAGGATACCTCAGAAGATCTACATCGAAAACCTCTGCAGTCCATTCTTCCCTAACTACGGAATGCACCCATCTAACCAAGTGGGTGACCTCATCATTGCTTGTGGCATTTGTTGGGGATTTTCCGGTAAGAAGCTCTAGCAGGAAGACTCCGAAGCTGTATACATCTGATGCTTGAGTTGCCTTCCTGCTGTCTGTTATTTCCGGGGCACGGTATCCTGCAAATCTGCTTACTGTTGGAATTGAGTTCATCAGGGGGGCTAAACCAACGTCCGAGACACAACCATATCCTTTAGGGTTTATGAAGATGTTTGAGGCCTTCAAGTTTCCATGGACTAGTTTCCCTGAACTTTGTGCATGAAGATATGTAATACCTCTAGCTGTACCGATGGCGATTTTCAGCCGGCTTTCCCAGTCCAAAGGAGGCAGGCCCTCCCCTCTACCTGCATTACAACACCACCACAAATTGAGATCATTTCTAGCATCCACAAGTCCTTCTTTGGAAGGACCTTCCCTAATCAATAAGTTTAAACCTGTCAGTTGAAGGTTAATTTTCTATTTAGTGAGTAACACGAAGGTGGTAAGATAAATGCTCAAGAGAAGTAATTACCATGTAAAAGCAAAGATACACTCCCCTGCCTATAGTAATCATACACCAACAGCTTCTCATCCTTTGAACAATAATATGCCCTTAATGCAGCAACATTTTCATGCCTGATACGCCCAACAAGCTCCATCTGCTGTTCGAAATCCTTCTTACCCGCATCAACCTCCTTCAGCCTCTTGACGACCACAGTGGTTGCATCCTCCAATGCTGCCTTATATGTTGTGCCGAATGTTCCCTTTCCCAGCATCTCCGCTGATGCCCTTAGCAAGTCCTCGAGGTTAAATGCATAATCACAACCTTCAAAGAATACGACTTTGTTATCCTTATCCAGTTTTTCAATTATCTTCTTTGCACTTGCTTCTTTCTTCTGCGACTTAACTGGGAGCTCTTTGCCCTTTCCTTTGTTTGAGCAGAAAGCAATCATGAAAACTGAAATAATCACAAAGCCTGCCACACAACCGCCAAGTATTATTCCTAAAATGGCTGGTTCACTCAGTTTGTTGGATTTCTTCTCTGGTTCGGGACTAGGAGGTCTAGCTGGGATAGCTGGAGGAGGAGCATTATCATAGGAAATATTGTTTCCAGCAAACGCTGATCTAGGAAACCTTTGAAGTGATGGAGGCACGTGCCCAGTGAGGTGATTGTTCGATAAATCCAGCTGTAGCAAATTAGGAAGCTGAAGATCAGGAATTTCACTCGAAAGAGAGTTGTTGGCTAGATTCAAGGATGCGAGTGAGGATGAATTCGACATGGAAGATGGTATACTCCCATAGAAATCATTATTGGATAAATTAAGGATTGTAAGACTCTTCCAAGCAGACCAATCTAAAGGGAGAGAGCCTGAAAAGTTGTTGCTCTGAAGAAAAAGAGCTGTCAGATTTTCCAGCTTATAGAAATCAGAAGGGAATGGACCTGTTATGCTATTCAATCTAAGACTTAAAATCTGCAGTGCTGAAAGCCGGCTTAATGTGTTGGGCGGAATAAGACCATGGAATCCTACCCCTGGCAACCGAAGTGAAACCACCCTTGACTTATCGCTGTTGCAATAGACTCCAGTCCATGAATCACAGACGGAGGAATCCTTATTCCAGTTCAGCACACGCGAATGAGGTATGTTGTTGATGAAATCTAGTAATGCTTGCTTATCTTCTATAGGGTTGGCAATGGCATGAAAAGTAATTGCTTCCAAAAGTAAAACTGCCAAGAAAACCAGCAGTTTCCTTTCCATTTCTGCAGGAATGAAACAGAGACGACCGCTTCAGGAGATGATTATACCTGGAGAATGAGTTGTTCCTGAAAGTTTAATGGTGGCCTCCATGAATTTCAAGAAAAGATTAACAATCACAACAGAAATGATGGAAAACAATCAGCCTTTACATGTGTTTGGACAGTCACGTTTTTCAGGTGGCATGTTGAATCCTAGTATCAATTTAATAGTAACAAATTAAAGAGAAAACTTATTCGAGAAACGAATTCACATGAAAAATGTTCTGCATCTTAATTGAATAACGCATCTACTCAATTTGGCCGAAAAACGAGTAAATCATTTAATAGTTTTTTTTGTTTGTACTTTAGTCAATTGCTACTGTATTCTTGAGACCTGCCAAAAAATAAATAAGTAAGTAAATAAAATTTCCATTTTTGCATCCTCCAAAGTTGACTCGAATATTATTAGAATGCCTAAAGTCTGCTTGCCTACTTGCACTTCTTGCCTCTGTCTTCTTGCAAATTTTCCTCTATTTTTCCTGTGACACTTCAAATGTAACACGCAACACACGTTTTCATGGGAAAATGACTCACTGGGAATTCTCATTTAGACGCCTCTGTAACATCAATTTCAGTTTCTATTTTTTAACTTCCACTCAGCACTTTCTTGACTTTTTAAACATGCTATTTGCTACTTTTTCTCCTATTGAAAAAAATTCGAACTTTTAAGGATAACGTTTCGAGTTTTATGTATCGGATTGGCCAAACTGGAAATTCGTTTTATCGACATGGCAATTTTCTTCCATTTTATTTTATTTTCTACTGTTATTCCAATTGGTCTCAAACTTCTGAAATCAATAAAATCCAGTTTTTCTTTTCATTTTGCTGTTGATTTTCTAGGATGCCAAACAAGAGATAAGAAGGGAAAGAAAGCAGAGAAGCAAGTCAAATCAAACCAAGAAAGAGTTTCTAAAGAAACCAACTTACTCGTTTGACTTTGGCATCACCTCACTGAAGAACCATCCATTCTCAAATCCTAACACCAAACAACACTTTCTTCAAATTGCACTGGAAGAAAGAGATAGGAATTCATGCATTATCATTCCTTAACTGAACAGGCACATAACAAACAAAGCAAAAGAAGCAAGAAAAAGAGAGAGAGAGAGAGAGAGAGAAGAAAAGGCTAACCTGGTTAGTTAGAGCAATGAAGATGGTGAGACCATATGATGAGAATAATGAGCTGTGTGGTTGTTTATTACTTCCAAAAGCGGCATCATCACATGCCAGTTTATAATACTACACCCTTTCTTTTCATTACAACAATTTATTGTACGGAGGGAATTCGAATTTGATCCATCCGTTGGGAGTCCAATGATCTTATCATTAAACTACCAACTCGTGATTACTTCTAAAATTCAATGAGTAATACAACAAATACCTGTGTTTTATATATTTTGTTAGCGCATAATGTGGGGGGTAGCATGTGGAGACAAAAGAGAGACAACGTTGAAAAAACCAGGTTTATATTAAGAAACAAAATGTAGTCCACCTAATTTGTGTGTTATCTATTTGCTTCTTGGAAGGAAGTAGTTGCATATTTCTAGTTGGGTCCTATACACTTAAGAACAATGAAAACTTTTGTGTGCTTCAGTTGTGGGGCAATTTTTCATATTATACAACAGAAAAATTTTAAGTTTAGAACCAATCGAACGGGTACTTTGGTTAGTGCTAACATCTTTGTGATTTCTCGGATAAAATTAATTCGAATATGATCCTTTATTATTATTATTCTTTTTTTATCAATTATTATATTGCAACTAGAGGAGAGAGGATTCGTTATTAATCTATTTCATTACAAGATAAATATTTATATTCTTAAACTAATAATTGTCTTAACATAGTATGATCATTTATTATGTTAGTTATTTATATTTTCTGTCATACGGTAATTTTTCAATTATTAATAAATAAGATAAGTATAAAACATAAGATCGGTATTAATAGCGGTGATGAGTATCTAAAATAGGTGATATGAATATGGATGTTCACGGGATCGATTTAGTTCATATGACATCCATGCCATCCCCATGCCGCTCTTCAGTTAGGAGTTCGTAGATTCGATTTTTGATTGCTCTCCCAGGATCGCCGCCATCCATGAAAATTTAGAAATACAAATTATCCTATAACCTTTTAGAATTAGCATGAAATTTATACTTAAATGGAAGAAGACTCTCTAAAAGAGAGGAAAAATATCATTTTTAATATAATTAGTTGTTGTGACAATGCAAATTATGTTTTCTTAGAAAGAAACTTATTTTATAAGCAATAAATATAGATCTAAAAAATGTAGGTCGGCCATGTGAGACCGAGAGAGAAGTCAATTTTAGATTACATCACTTTGATTTTACACATCAACCCATTAATCTTACATGTATTATCATTAATTTTAAATTAAATAGTGTCATCCTGGCATCGTTGACTTTAGTTAAAGATGAGATGATTACCTAATAGAAAAACTGATTACGCATGCTAGTTCACTTTTTTTCCCGAAATTTCACCTCGCGGAATCTTACTCCAGAGCAATTATTACTTATTAGGCAGCTGATTTTCAAATTTTTGGGCCTACTCGAGACGGCAAAACCTAATTACACCATGTTTTGATTATAAAATAAATCGGGTACTTAATAGAACTCTCCTTATAGTACTAGACGAATGTCAAGATTTTACATAAAAAAAATGGTGAGACTGGACAATATAAAGTATCTAGTGAAGACCCCATATAAATACTTTAAACAAAAAAAAAAAAAAAAATCACTATCTTACCATTATGTTACTACTACCTCATTTGCTACCACCTTATCATTGCTATCTCTACTTTACTATCACCATCGCTACCGTTATCACACAACTATAGATGGACAATGTTCGATTTAATTTAAATCAAGCTAAGTCATAAAAATAGATTTGGTTTTTGTTACTTTATTCCAAATCATTGCAGTTCTTATTAGGGATTTGTCCCAATCACAATACTTCGATTTGGTTTGATTAGATTGGAACCATGATTTGCAGTTCAAGAAAAATAAAAGTATAACGTATAATCTCACATCACTTCTTATAATAGTAAGTATATAAGCTTATTGAAGATGTTGATTGAGTCGGCGTTTATTTATATTATTAAAGTTTTTGAAGGTTTAAATAACTGTCATCTTTAAAATTATCTAATTATTCTCTATTTGTTATTATTTAACAAAAAAACTAATAAAAAAATCAACTATTAAAATTATAAATAATTAATAAATTTATCTATTTACTTATCTTTCTCTCTCTCTCTTTATCAATTTCTCTATGCAATTTTGTATGCAATTTTTTCTCTTTTTTCCACCTTCCTACTCTCTACCACTTATTCATTTTCTCTTATTAATTGTACTTTACATCTCTCTCCCACTCTCTCTTTAGTAACTTACACACCTCCTCCATATAGATAACAAGGGACTTTTCTTTATTTTTACATATCTATAGATTACATGCTTTTATATTTTGTTTTATAACTTACCTAATAAATTACCAAAAAGATTAAAAATAAAAAATAAAAAAACTTTGTTATATTTATTTTTTCCCTAAAATGCATTATATGTTATAAATAATGTAAATTAAAATTTTAGTTAAGAAATTTGTGAAAGAAAATCTTTTCGGTATCAACAATAACATAATCATATATTTATCTTTTCTCTAAATGTATCATATATATATTTATATGTAATATATGATTTCAACAGCAAATATTCGCCCATAGCTTATTTGGACTAAAAACCTTATTAAAGAAAAAGGGAATGTTGATTTCTCATGTATCATTTGGTTTTGATATACATCGATTTGTTTTATAAATATTAATTTTTCATTTTTTCGATATATAATGTGATAATAACATAATTATATATTTTCTTTTTTCCTTATATGCATATGTTAAAAGTAATGTAGATTGATATTTTAGTTTAAAGAATCTGTGAAAGTAAATATTCTTAATATCGATAATAATATAATCATATATTTATCTTTTTCCTAAAATGCATTATATGTAATATAATATTAATTTTTTTTTCATTTTTTCAATGCTCAATGAGATAATAATATAATCACGTATTTTTTCCCTAAAATACACTATCTATTATAAACAATGTAGATAAATATTTTAATTTAAAAAATCTATGAAAGCGAATATTCTTGATATTGATAATAACATAATCATATGTTAATTATTTTATTGTATTTGTATTTGTATTTACAAAATGAAATTATATGATGAAAACTTTTAGTTTTTCTAATGTAAATTACGAAAATGTATTCACAAAACTATTAGATCAATAGTTTTGCTGAAATATGAACTAAACAATTTTTTCTTTAACTGGAGGAACATTTGTGTTCTAAAAAGAAAACCTTAAAAATATATAATAAAAATAACTAACTTAAATGAAAACGTTTTATATAATAAATAAATTCTAAAAAGTTTTAAAAATTGATAATTGAAATTGAAAATTTTATAATCTAATAAAAACAAAATTTTAAAGTACTGTAATTTAATTTTTTTCAGCACACTCATTACAAGTGCACCATCTGCTAGTGTAGTTAAGGTATTTTAAAAGTATATCGATAACTATTTTCATCTATAAATTTAGCATATATATATGGTATAAATTTTTCGTCAATTGGTGTACAAATTCTAATATCCTATGGTCTTAGAAATTATATTATATGCACATTTCAAATAAGTATACATTTCAATTCATCTAAATGATATGGGGTGGACTGGTTTGATTGTCCCCTCTCCCAAAGTTATGTGTTCCTATAAAGGAAAAAAACTACATTACAATGAAAGAATTTTTTTAATAAACTAATAATTTATTTCTTAAACAATTTAGTTTTATTCTTTCGAGTTTGATTGGGATTATTCTTCTAAATTTTCAATTTGGTTCAAATTAGAAGTTTTTCCGTACTAAATTGGGATTAAAAAAGTTTCTGGTTTGATTCAATTCGAGTTGGAGTTTGGTTCTATTGTATCAGTTTCTTTGCCCACTTCCAATCACCATAACTTTTACTGTTGTTACCACTACTATTACTACCTATCATTATCAATACAAATTTAGCACTATATTACCTTCAAAATCACCATCATATTATAATCATGCCACTATCACGACTTGCCATCATTGTACCATGTTTGCCACTATTATTATTGTTTTCAAAATTTAATACTCACTTCGAATACCACTACCATCGGCTATATCACCATTATTATCATTGCAATTTCGCCGTTACCACCACCACTAATACTACCATTTATCATTATAGTCGTATCATTAATACTTTTATAATGATTATCATTACTATTACCTTTGTTTAACCACATGGTATCATCACCAATGCTATTACCAATGGACCAAAGCATGTATTATAACCAAAAGTGTGTGATGCGAGTGGTAAGGACTCAACAATGTCAAACGTATTACATAGGTGGTGGCGTCGTGCAATGATAGAGGCTACACTATGAAGATGATAATGCAATAGGAAAATATAGTTAAAATAAAAATAAACACAACAACATAAGTAGCGTGATTATAAAAATCCCAACTCTAATATAAAACTTGTACATAATAAATCACATGCAATATTAAATAAAAAAGTAAAAAAGGTATGCTATATTTAGCACATCAAACATGACATAAAAAGCACTACTATATTAAGTCCACATCGAAACAATCGGTGACAAATATTTACTTCCTGTTGCAACTATAGTACTTCTTATGATGTATTAGAAATGAAATAAAGTATGACTGCATACCAAAATCCTCTTGGCATAAAAGCAATTAGTGATTGGACACTCACTAAAATGACAGTTTGTAATATTTGTAAGACATTTTATGATTATTAGTTATAAGAAATTTTCATTGTTGGAAATGTAAAAAGTAAGATTAAAAAATGTCGCAAAGTGCCTTACTAAACTAAAAAATAACCATGTAATGACTTTTCTTAATAGGATACTAGGGAAAAACATTTCTATTTATTCTAAATACTCCATGATGATTGTTTAGAAATTATATTTTAAATTAGTAGTCTTTGAAATACTAACTAATAAATCGCTTCCATAAAATTTTCATCCATGCATCACTTACGGCTCGTTTGCTTCATGAAATACAATGAAAGGGAACCGATTTGAAATTCTTTAAGGAATAGAATAAAGGTGTAATATATATTATTTTATTTAATTAGATTTATAAGTAATTTAAGAATAAACATGTAATGTAACTTTAATAAATAAATTATCCTCGATTCATTTTTTTTTCTCAACTAATCCTAAAGTAATAGGTAACGGTGGTGGTTGGCGGCAGGCGATGGCGACGACGATGGTTGATGCTAGTGATGGTGGTCAGCGAGGAATCGTAATTCCTTAATTGAATTAAGAAATCCCTATTATTAGTAAACATTGTAATAAAAAAATAAAGAAAGAATAGAATTTAAATTCACTCCAAGTAAACGTGCCATTAGTGTCATCCTCCAATAACCATTCTCCAATTCCCACCATGATCCATTAGGAATTTCTCTTATATTATCTATTATTAATAGATGACACACCTCCATTGTATGTATATATATATATATATATATAATTGGACTTCATAATAGAGAAAAATGCTAATAATATATATAAGTAAAATCAAAATTGTAATAAATTTTCCTTAAAAGAGTAATGAATTTTTCAAATAATAACAATATTGGTTAATTAAAATAATTGATAAATAAAAAAATAGCAATCACAAAAAACAAGCGTGATAGAAAATGATAATTGTATAACTAAAAAATTTATAAATAATGGACAGTAATTAAGAAATTTGTTTAATGAATTTAAAAGTTAAAAATGAATTCTACTGGGGCAAATTTACGTTTTAATTTACTTTCCATAACATTATATGTCACTTCGCATAATAAAGTCACCTCAAACGCCTAACATCCAATAGGATATTAAGAATATTAAGAATATTTTTATACCCACAATGGGAATACATGTTTCACTTGTTATTATTAGTACACATTATTCAACTACCAAAATTTATACTAATTAGTAAATAACTCCATAAAATTATTATCCTAAAAGTAAGGGTCATCTTCACCGGGTTGCATCCCGATGTCCTGATTTGATGTTCACACCAATCCCATTTATAGGGAATTTATGGGAGACCTAACAAGGTTTCTCAAGTTGACTTGGAATAAATGAATAAGAATTCCACGCAATATATATATATATATAGTGCGCAGCAATCAATTCAAATATAAAATAAGGTTACTCATCTCTAGAAGTTTAGACCCAAAAACGATTGGTTCGAGGATTGGACTCGTGCCTTCGGGTCTACCGGCTTTGGTAGAAACATGGCTGTATTTTTTAACTTGTTGGTAGCATTTTCGTTTTTCCAACAAAATACCTGTAAGTGCAATTCAATAACTCCTACATTGGGATTGTTTTGGAAGCTTTATTATAAAAAAAATAGTATTTCCATGGTTAATTATAATAGTTTTGATATATATTCAGTATCCACTACTTTAAAGCACTAATAAATGGTGGCCATTAAAAAGTGCAAAATATACTATGATAAACATGTACTTTTTTGTGAGGCGTGTTTCACTTCGAAAATTTAGAAAATTAACCTTAATATATCAACTAATGGATACCTTTTAAAGATAGAACTATCTATTGCAGCAAATTAACTTGCAACTCTTATCGCTCTATTTTCTTATGGCGCTAAAAAGATATTGTCAGTTTCATGCACGCCAAATACAACATACAAATAAAGTGAATCAAACCAATAGACTTAGCATTTGCGCAGTATGTGCCTTCAAAGAGTGAAAATACTATAAGGTATATTTTTTCAAAAAGTAAGCTCCTTTATTATCATATATTAAAATTTTATTAATATTTATAATTACATGTCATTAATTGATTCACGTGATATATTAATATTATTAAAGTTTTTTGTAAAATGAAAAATAGTAAATGATTATATAAAAACCAATACAAATGGAATATTTTCATCGTACACAGAATACAGTTTTTTTTTTTTTTTTGTAATGGTTGTTATTAAGCAATAGCGAAGATATGTCTGTACTTGCCCATTCTAAATAACTCCCCTCCGGCCTCCACCCGACTTCTATAACTCCTCTAAAATTTATTTAAAAATAATATGATCTTTAAATCATGTAAGGCATGAAAACAGTTATCTTATATGTATAATTTATAAAACAAATTTTAATATGATTTTGAATCAATCACTCCTAATACTGTTGGTTGCATGATTCTGTATCTATCCTAAATAATACTATATATAACAAACAAGAGAGTGAGTCATCTGATTACTTCTTCTTCTTCTTCTTCCTGCTGCTATTAAGCAAGATGGGACAAGATTACTTGGATGACAGGTTTTTTTTCATTAATTATGTAAGACTCTAAAACAGTACTACCTTTAATTTTTCAGATATCTTTCATAGTATATTTAATCTTTGCTTTCAAAAAGTTTACATCGTGCAGCAATCACAGCCGGCCAAATTTAGACTCACCAAATCCCACTGTTTCGATCTGTCGCCGAAGCAACTCTTTTGGATAATTATGTAATTTTGCAAGATCGTGTAATTATGATTATCTTTTTGCATTATTATATAGATATGTAACTTTTGCATAAACAAATTAGGGTCAGAAGATGATGGTAGGAAAATAATAATGGTCTACGTGGTCCTTTTTGATATATAAGAGAAGCCATGTTATATAATAATAATCGATGCATCAAATCTGATGACAGTCGAATTTTCCTTTTAACTTAAAAAAAAGAACAAACTTTTTTTTTTTTCTTTTTTAAGTTAAAGCCAAGCAAGGAAGACAAGAGTTGATCGTAGAGGGTTCTTTATAGAATTTACATATCTTTTGTGAGTAATTAGGATCTTTCTGATTTCTATCCTCACTTAAATCCTGTCAGGTGTAATATGATTGATATTAGAAGAACAAAAATGATATCATAATTATGTTACAATATATAATTCAAAAAGTTAATTAATTTCAATAATTTATCTAATTGAGAGGATAAAAATTGAGAGAAAATTATTTAAAAAATAGAGAAGATATTTAAAAAGAGAGAAAATTTTTGTAGTTCTTACTCAATTTTTGACGATTGAATTGCAACTTACCGCAGCCTAAAAAGTAAAAATAGAAATGAAAATGTAAAAACAATCTCTTTCAGTGATGTAAACCCTAACTCCAATCCATTGCTCTCAAACTCTCGGTCAATCTACAATCTTAGAAAACTCAAAGCTCAAATCTTGGGGACAATGTTTGAAAATTGTATTAACTTCTCTTTCTATTTGTTAAGTTTAAACAGTGGCTTATCACTTATATTTGGGTAATTACGCCTTTAGCCTCTTTAGCCATGTAATTTTTGTATTTATCTCTATAACTAAAAAAAACCATAAGATTTAGTCATGAAGTTGTACTATACTAATGCTTTTATTGAGTTTTAGCTTTTGAGACAAAAACAATTGGTGAGGGTTTGATTTTTGGCAGTGTTTTACATAAATTAAGCAATTAACTACATTTACTTATGTAATCTAGTTTTTTTTTTTCTTTCCTAGTAGTGTCATAACTGTCACTACAAAAGGAAACAAAGTTCAACAATACAGACACAAGCTACCTACTGAAGTCACAAGAGGAACATGAGACAAAGTCTTACAATACAAAATTTGAAAGAAAAATAGGACACGAACTATCAAAAGACAAGTCAGCATCTCCTGGAGAAGTTACTTCACCAAAGCATTCGCTTCTATTTTTTTTTCCAGCTTTTTCCTCTCTGTATTTATAAATTGTGCCATTTTTCTTCTGGATTCTTTTCTTCCTATTACCTTGTTATTAATTACAACCTTTTAACTTGGAACTATCTCCTGCGAAATGACTGACAAGAGCTAGCATCAGCATTGTTTCCTATATAAACCATCTATAAGAAAAAGATTGCCAAATTTTTCATCTTTTATTTTGTCATATATTTGAACCTTTTTTAAGCTGCAAAATCTGTTTTAAACCATATATATAGATAGAGGTTGGCATTTAGAGGAAAACATTGTACCAGAGAATCGACTTGATTAAAAGGATCAATCAATTTTTCTGCCTTTTTATTCTTTAGTAATTTTCAAACTGGATTGATGATGTATTGCCTCATTAATCATAGAGGAGAGATTTAATTAATCGAGATTTAGAAAAAGAAATTTCACATCTACCGTCAAGAGGCAGTAATTAAATATTCATTAAGTTATAAATTAACATCTAAAAGTTTACTGAGTTGCAAAATGTCCACTTCAATCAGTTGCTCTAAGTTTACTAAGCTGACCGAAAAATAATTGTAAATTTACCACCTCAGCAGACAAATTTTGAAATTTTAGATTATACATTCAATTTTATCATGATGGCATGGACTTGCCAAATCATATGTTCTTCAAATTGAGTTCGCCATTTTTTAGGCAACTAGGCAGATAAATATTGTTACAAAGTAAAAAAGAAAAAGAAAAAGAAAAATATTGCTCTTTAAAGCTTCCAAGTTTTGAGATCGTGCCTTAAAATTTTATTTTCAATGGTTGAATCCTAAAACATCCAAAACTTACATTATCGAGTAATATTATATCATATGGGGGCTATGTAGTATGTTTCATTATTTTGGGTAAATTGTATCAACATCGCATGTCATTTTCTTGGAATTATAGCACTCCAATATATATATCTGGAAACCCCATCAAGACTATCACTATATGTAGAATTAGAAAATCCATTCAATCCCCAAATTATGACATGATATTATCAAAAGATGGGATAGAGGGGTTTGTTAAACCATATCGTTGGATAAGTGTGAAATTAACGGGTGAAACTAGTTCAATAAAAAGTATAAGGTCTAATAAGAGGACTAAATATACAGGAAAAACAATATTGCGAGTGCTACAGAACATTGGACGATCACAAGGTGTCGTAACCACGATCTCCCCTTGCCCTTCCGCCACAAAAGTGGATATAGGAGCTGTGATTATGGCCAGCAAAAAAGCATCTGTTCAAAGAAAAAGAATGAAGTTAAAAAGCGTAATCGGAACAAATGCAGAGTGATCAGAGCAACTCGAGTTTAATTACCAAGATACATACTCATGGCTCTGGATTCACAAGCCCATAAAACTATTTTTAGTGATTAGCGAAACCATGCACTAGAAAAATGTCAGCTCTGGTCGCTTTGATTTGGTTAATAATATGGAACATGTGAAATTGAAAGATAGATATGCTAAATGCCTTCTTAGAGGAAAATTCTTACCAATAAGACACGTTCACTGTTGTGACAAAATGGACGAAGGTATTTTTACCTTGGAAGGTGGCTTTCCTGCACCAAGTGATTGCAATTATAAGTAACAGCCCCAACTTTTTTTTTTCCGATATGTTTTAAAAATAAATTCGTGATTATTACGATAAATTTCATGATAATCTCCTTTAATCCTATCATCCATCTCTATATCCTCTTGTTCCCTCTCATTATCTCACTAATTTTAGAGACAACCCTCCAATCTCCTCTCCCTCTTTCTCTCTCCTCTATGTACGAGGAATCCTAATTGAACTAAAAAGACGATAATGATAGTATAAAGGAACATGAAACTTATTAAAAATAATGGAGCAATAATTAATAAGAAATATAAAAAAAAATTATATAAGAGATATTAAAAAGTTTAAAGAGCTCTTCTCAATATAAAAACCAATGCACGTGTTCTTAAAATAAAATCTCATTCATGTATTCTAAAAAATGAATTTAAGTAGACTATCATAAATTTATAAGATATCTCTAAAAGGATATATATTAAAATTTAATATTATTGATTAAAACTAATATTAACAATAATTATAATTTTTTATAAAATATCTAATGGTAAATTTTAAAAATATAAATTTAATATTATTTAATTTATATACACATCACGAATGTATCGATCGATAGTTAATAAACATATAAAAGTTGAGATACCATGTCAGCAAATATAAATATAAATTCAGACACACTGTGAATTTTTGGCTCAATATCTGTCTCTCGAAGTTGATCTTGGCAAATCTGTCTCATGAGTGCTTATGCTTCCGAGCCATTCTGATTTTCATTCTTAATGCTTGAAATTATAAAAAGAATTGGATTTAGGTTCACACCTGCTTGGGAAAAGGGAAAAAAAAAAAATTACACAAACGTGGGTCCTCGGAAAATATTCCAAAAAGTACTTAAATACTATACTTAAAATTGCTTAGAAAGTAATTTTACCTGATTCAAAATGAAATCGTTTCGCTTTGCTTCTTAAAAATTGAAAATGTGATTTTATCTTGAATTAAGTAAAAATCAGCCATAATTTGATGATATCAATATTGGTATTTCAATATGATAGATTAAATTCAAATTTCCCTTCTTCACTTATAATATGTAGTTGAAAAAAAAAAAATTGACAAACCTCACCAAATATTCATTAACAAAACTATTTATCTTAACATTAGCTTTTACATATTGATTTCACACCTAAAATAATTAAGTTTCTTATTGCAATAAGTTGGCTAAAATAATTAGATTTATTTGTATTTCCCATTTTATAGTCTAAGAAAGTGTTTGGTTGTATATTTTTTGTGGTATTAGACTAGATAAAAAAATTTGTTCTATATTTAATTTGTAATTTTATTTGTGATTAGACAAAAAATTAAGTTGATAAATTAGACAAAAGACCCAAATTTTATTATATCTACATCATTGCACAAAATGAAATTTATGGGAAAAAATAAAAATATTTTATATTCTCAAAAATAATAATTTATGTTATAATATTGAATTAATTAATATTATTTATATTAAATATTATGAAAAATTATTTATTTTATAATATCAATAATTAATTTTTTATATAAATTTTATGTCCAATACTATATAAAACCAAATATGATACAATAAATTCTTTTTATACTTATTCTATCTAGTTTTATTTATCTTATCTAATTCTTACAACTAAATACTATTTAAGTAAAGAAAGTTAAGAATAAAATTTATAATAAGCTAAAACTTATTATAACAAGGAATAATTATTGAATAAAATCTTAAGTAAATATGACATTATATTAATTTTCTTAAAACAAAGAAAGATAAATTCACGCGCATTTCGTAGTAATAGTAATTTAATTTTACTCTTAGTTCTTGTAAATATCTTGGCGTTTACTTGCTTTTTGACCCATAATAGCAATTTTGGTTGAGTTGCAAACCCTAGAATGCCGAGTCGGGATCCATAAATGCATCTTTATCCCCCTTTTTTTTTACCCCTCCCTAGATAACTCAAGGACCTTCAACATATTACAGACCATACCCCTCTAATTGAGCACAGCTCAGAAACTCTAGTCTCTCATCGTCCTCTCTGCCTCTCTATCTCTCCGACTTCGCTACATTCGAAAAAAGATTTCTTTTATTGTCCGTCTTACCGTTGTTGGTTACTTTTTTTAATTTAAATTATTAAATAAATTATAAATTTAATAAATTAAATTTTAAAATATAAAAATGAGAATCTACCTAAAATCTCCTTTCTCCTTACAAAATCGGTCGAGAGACATCTGTAACCGAAAAAAAATAAATCAATTGAGAGAAGGAAAAACCCTAATCTCTGCATCGTCTCCTTTTATCCTCTATCTCTGCCACGAACTTCAAATCCGAAGTGACCGAAGCGGAGCTCCCCATCCTTAGACCGGAAGTCGCTGCTCACGGTGAACGATGGTCACCACGAGCCGACCACCAACCAAACAACGGTCAATGAAGGTCACCACTTCAATATCTTGCTATCAGGTTTGAATCCTGAGCAACGTTTTGAAGCTTCTTTTTCTGTTTTAAATATTTGTTGTAGATTATTGTTGGTTATGTGTGTCTACCAAACAAGTACAGAAAAATCTCTCTCCTATATAATGCCAAATCGTAACTGCAATGTTTGACAAGGAGTAAGATCAATAAATTTTGAAGCTTACAATGTTGGTTTGAGTGAAGTTTCAAAAGGTGTAAACTATATACATGCACGTTGTGCGTTAAAGAGACATTTGAATGACATTTATGTTCATAGGTTGGTGTTGGATATGAGAGCGACTGTCTTGTATATTAACAAAGAGATTAGATTGGGTGATCTTTTGATGCCGGAAAAAAGATATCAGAAAATCCTGATTGTCTGCTAAATTTTGTGCAATCAGATTGGTAGTTTTAAAGCATCTGAATATTCAGAACTCAGTTTTTCCGCTTACATTGGCTAAATAAAAACATCCTTTAACCCTACTCGAGTTGTGCACTGGATTGGTAAGTTTGGGATTTTATATGAATTCTCTGAACTGTTTCCCGTTTTCTCTTAAGAGATGGGTATAAGCGAGTTTATTTTTGTTAGTTGTATTGTATGTGCAATATGGTTTGTTGGAATGTTAGAAACTTTATAAATTCACATGCTTAAGTTGCATATTATATACAGAAAGATTTCTGTTATTATCCTTGCTATGGGATGGCCTTGATGCAGAACCATTGGTGGCTGCTGTCCTTTGATGATGTAGTTCAGTTGATGTTAATTGAGATTGTAATACTGTGATTTGTCTCATGTTAATATCTGTGTGGCTTGTCATAAATACCGGTCATATGTTTTTGTTTATGGCTGACATGTCATTGAAGCTCTACTATAGGATGATAAGACATCTGTCTCTACCCTGTACCCTGCTGCTATACCTGGATACAGGGTTGTATTCCATGATTCAGCCAATTTACCTATTCAATCGCATTGGAGTTTACTGTGAGAATCTAATTGAGACTGCGGAGGAAGCATTGTTGTTATTTAGGATTACCTATCCTACTCATATTGTGAAGAATTCACTTGGTAATGTCTAATCTCTTAGTTGGAATAGAAGCTAATAATTAGTTTATTGTTAACAATGAATTTCCATATTTTGAGGTGTAATATACTGTTAAAATTAGTGATACATGGCTGCATTAGAAGAGAGGAGAATTGTGATAGTCATATGAAGGAAAAAAAAAAAACATACAGTCTTCTTTGATTTAATAGCTTGTGCTCTGTTATATCTTTTCTTGTTTGTAGTAACGGTCTATTTAAGCTTAATTTTCTTGTATGTAATTGAGAACAATCTATATTTAGCTTTAGCACATATTTAGAAGAAGTTGCTTCTCTGTTTGATGAATGGCATGATACTTTGGTGAGCTATAGCATATGATTGACATAGTGTATAATATGGTGTTTTATGTTTAGTACAAAGTCGATCATGTAGTCTGTTGTGAACTGTAACTAATAACAGACAAGGCTGGTTAATAAATATGTTCAAACTTGTATAAAGCTTGAAAAGGGTTAATAAGGATATGTACGAAAGGGTGAAAGCGAAGAATGAAAACGGTAAGTAAAACTTACGAATAACTCCGGAGGATGTGACGTATTAATGGAACTTCTGAGAACTTATGGCATAATTTGATATGACGTATGAATTATTTTAAGGAGGCTACTCGCCACCTAACCTTATTTAAAGGAAAGGATAAAAGTGATGTTAAGAGTAAACAAACGGTGTTTACGTAAAGAAGAAAGCATTCAAGTGTATTGAAGGTAATCTGATATAGTATAACTATAAGTACAAAAATAAAAACGAGTTAGGGTAATTTGTCTAAAAAGTAAAAAACAATAAGTACATTTTTTAAAGAAATAATGTACATGATACAAAAGGGTAAAAATAAATATATAAGGAAAATAATCATTAGTATTATAGATTCTACATATGATACTGTAAATGTGGCAATACTGCATTAGCGAGGTTATTAAGAGATATGGAGAAAAAGGTACAAACAAATAGATTTATCCGAATAGAGATGGTTTAGTGAGTTCAGATTTTCTATTTCTCGATTTCTTAACAAGGATGATGGACAGTCATATGGCACGACATTAAAGGTGAATTGGTAATGAAGTACTCAATAAGGATTAGTTGGAATATAAGCATTTGTCGTGCCAGTTCCTTTAGTCATACCGGTTCCTTTACTACTCGAACTTAGCTGTGGGTCAAAGGTTCTATAATTTGATTCCCATTATAGTTAATATCATAGGTCCATTATGCGCCGATTATGGTGCCTTAAGGAGTTACTGTATGGTTATTAGGTGTCAAAACAAGAGTAAAGGAACAAGCACTTAGATATAACTACTAGTATTATATTGTAGAAAGAAATGAAAAAGCAAGGATAAGTCCTTCCTAATGTTCAACCATTATGC
The DNA here is from genome assembly GCA_024138015.1 of Lumnitzera littorea. NCBI lineage: Eukaryota > Viridiplantae > Streptophyta > Magnoliopsida > Myrtales > Combretaceae > Lumnitzera > Lumnitzera littorea. The sequence goes on along the minus strand of JAMXBB010000002.1, from coordinate 5,636,837 downwards.
TTAAACAGCTACTATACTATTAACTGCTTGAGAGAGAGAGAGAGAGAGTTATGCTATGAACCAAAGAAGAGGAGAGAGGCAACTTTGGACAGATCACTTCAAGCAATACTCTTACATTAAAAATAATTTGAATTTTGATGGTTTGAAGTTAGAAAGGAATAATGGTAAATTAGTAAACATCTTACTAAAGACAAAAGTATTGTAAAGTATAAAAATTAGTACTAATGAACTGTATAGGTTATTTTTTTTTGTTCTCTTAATTTCTTTTTGTTTGACCTTTTTTTTAAATTAAAACAAAAACTGTAAAAATAAAAATAATACTGTCATTAATAAGTATTGACTAGTTGTTTGCTGAGTATTTTATGACTTTTTCTTTCTTTAAATTTCTTTTGTTTGGCTTTTTTTTTTTCAAATTTCTTTTTGTAACTATAAAACAAAAAATGTAAAAAAAAAAAAAAAACTTTTATTAATGATTAATGATTAGTAAAAAAAGACTACTTTAATGTTTCATTTATATTATAGTAGTGATATGACGTATTTGAATAGTTTTTTATAGTCTAATGTGAACATGGTTGTTAAATATAAATAACACTATGCATTAAATTATTTTTAATAAAGTTAATTAATATCTTTGCTTTGTGTGCTCTTTTTGTACTTCTTGCCTCATGCAATTTTAGAGCATTGTACTTTTAGTGCGCTTTTCGATTTTTTGGTTTTATTTAAGATTATGAGTGGATTTATGGCATTATAATTTGTGGAATGTGGTTTTGAGTTTCTAAGTGCTCTTTTAGGTCTTTTTCTTGGTAAGTTCTTTTTTTTTTTTTTTTGGGCAAATCCTGGTATTTTCTTTAAGTCATTTTACATGAACGATTAGCTCATAAGTTTGTTTTGTTTTAACATCTATTTTGACGGAAATTTATGAGATGAACTTTGCCTTCCTATATTTTTATCCTCTTTACTTTGTGTACTTGTGTTGATACTTGGCATGCTTGCATTTCACTTCATCATGTGATCATTAGTCAACCATTAAAATTGAAGAAGAAAAAAACTACCATAAAGAGCTCTAAATATATAATCTCACTTGCGAAACTCGAATCACAATGAAAAATACTTAGATTTCCACCTCGCTGAATGACTTAAAGGGAAATATTACCTTTTAGGGCTTGTTTCAGATTGATGAAGATACTATGAGCAAAAGAAAACCTCCAATTGGGTTAACCTTTTTAGACTTTTGCTGTTTAGAATTATTTTTCTCTTTATACAAATATTTTTCCACTCATTTCATATTAAATATTTAAGTATTTTTTGGCCATATATATCTAAGAAATTAAATTATATTTTGTGTCAAATAAGTGAAAAATATATTATAAATTATACTAGATAAACAGAAATATGGTTGTCAAAATTATTTTGAACTTGAGCATAGTATTATTGATGTCTCAGGGACAAATGAATATCAAAAAATAAACAAAATGGATTTTCTTAGGGACAAATGAAAAAATTTCTGTGCTTAGCATAAATTGTTGGAGGGCACATGAGAGGTTATGAATAAAGAAGAAGAAATGCTAGTGAGTTGAAGTATACCTATACTTCTTTACTAGACCAAAATCAATGTTGTAAATGGAGTTCAAAAAGTAGAATGAACAAAAATTAGCTATGTTGATTTGAGGAGAATATATATTTAGGACTTTTAGATTTTCGATCCATGATTTGTGAGTAAATTTTTTATATAAAAGTTCATTGCAAGTGAGGAGAAGGGTTAATGATAATGTTTCTGGTTCTTTTTTCTTTTCTTCTCTACATCTAACTTACTGTTAAGTAATTATTATATGATGGAGTGTAATAGAGTTATGTAATGTGTTAGGAAAGGAAACACAGGTGTGTATAATCAAAAAGGTTGTAAGTGTTACGGGCAGATTTCATTATTCGAACTCATGCGGCATTTAGTGTTCCTGATCACATTAAGGAAGGTTAAGTCAGTCTGTAACAACTCACAATATTTAGAGAGAGAAACTCTGATGAAAATAGTATTCACTTAAAATAATTTGATGATAAAATTGAGGGGATCTCCTCTATATATATAAAAGGTTTCTCAAGATGGAGAGTTAAGATCAATTCGATTTAACGGTTATAAATGAATCTTACTTACTTTTATATTAAATGTATCTATTTACTTTATTTATCATTTATTCTGGAATCTTCTAGATCTTTTAGAATATTTTGGATTATCTCCTCTTGAACTTGAACGAACCTCATGATTTTAAGCCTTTCGAAATTGGCTCGTGACATTCTCTCCCACTCATTTCGGCGATGTTCTCGTTATATTTTTTTTATGAAACTTTTGAATTCGGTCTAAAAACTGTCATAGAGTTTCGGCAGGTTCTAAACTAGCCTCATTTTTTGGCTTTCCTTTTCAAATAACCATATACTCATGCCTAGAGGAGTGGCCTCGACTTTTTGCATATCTTTCTGTAATAATTTTTCCAATTGATGCCCTCTGAGATATTGGTCTACTAGGGTCATCTTTATTCTTATGATATAGCTTAAGCATACTAATATGAAATATTGGGTGGAATTTTAATATTCGAGATAACTCCAACTTATAAGATACTTGTCCTACTTATTTCACTATGAGAAATGGTCTTTCATAATGCCTCATCAGTTCTTTGTGCAATTGGCCCTTATTCCGTTAGATTAAGTGTAACTTCATAAGTACTTGATCTCTTATTTGATATTTCATTGGCTGACGCTTTTTATCTGTAACTTTCTTCATTCTCTTGATAACTTTGTCTAAGTAAGTTCGAGTTAAATCTTGACTCTTTTGCCACTCTTTTGCAAATTTATATGTTGAGGGATTAGACCCCATATATTCTGTGGTTACTGTATTGGGAGTTAGCGGTTGTCTCTCTAGGATAATCTCAAAATAGACTATGCCTTGTTGATTCGTTTTTCTATAGATTGAAAGAGAACTGTACCACATCTAATAACTTAGACCAGTCTCGCTGACTTATACTTACAAAGTGCCTGAAGTAAAGCTCCATTAACGCATTCACCCGTTTCGTCTGTCCATCCGTCTACGGATGAAAACTAGTAGAAAAGTTTAGCTCAGAACCAAGAAGTTTGAATAGCTATGTCCAGAATTTTCCCATGAAACGACTATCCCGATCGCTTACAATGTTTCTAGGCAAACCCTAATACTTTACTATATGCTTGAGAAACAATTGGGCTACTTCATCGGTAAGGCACTCCTTTGTTGCTTAAATGAAGGTTGCATTTTTTGAGAACCTGTCTACTACTACTACCACAATAATACCATATCCTTCTGACTTGGGCAAGCTTACAATAAAATCCATAGAGACACTTTCTTAAGGATGCTTTGGAATAGGTAGAGGCTCTAATACTTTAGGTGCTGGTTTTTGTTCCACCTTGTCTTATTGGCATATGAGACAAATTTTGACATAACTCTTAACATCTTCCCTTAGATGTGGCCAAAAGTACCTTTTTTCAATCAAGGCTAGGGTTTTGTGTATTCTTGGGTGATTTGCTTATTTAGAATCATGATATTCCTTTAATATTTCCCTCCTTAATGGGGATGAGTTGGAAACATACACTCGTCGCCTCTTTGTGTATATTAGTTCGTCTTCTTCCAAAAATCTTTTTGTTTTACTCTCTTTACATTGGATTAATAGAGCTTTAGCCAACTAGTCGATTTCCATCTCTTCTCGATTCTTCTTTAGGAGGTTGTTCTTAAGGCTACTAATAGCAGCTAGTTTTACCCTCCGACTTAGAGCATCCGCTACGGCATTTGTCTTTCCCACCTTGTATTCAATGTTGAAATCGAATTCTGTTAAGAAAATTTGTCATTGAGTTTGCTTAGGGGATAACTTCTTTTAGGGTTGGAAGTAACTAGTGGCTACATTGTCGGTCTTGACTACAAATTTCATGCCAAGAAGGTTGTGTCTCCAAACCCAAAGGTAATGCACTATAGCTGTCATTTCCTTCTCATGTATTGGGTATGGCTTTTCCTTATCATTCAACTTTCGGCTCTCAAAGGCTATTGGATGGTTTTCCTGTATCAGAACCTTACCAATGACATAATCACTAGCATTTGTGCATACTTCAAATACTTTACCAAAGTTAAGGAGTGCAAGAACTGGCTCTTTAATGATTGCTTCCTTCAGGGTATTAAATGTCTTTTATCGATCTTCCCTCCATTCCCATGGAGCATCTTTCTTAAGTAAATCCGTTAAGGTGGTAGCTATTCAAGAGTATCCATGTATGAACCTTCTGTAATAATTTACTAAGCTAAGAAATGATCTCAATTCTGTGGGTTTAGTGGGTTCTTCCCATTCTTAAATGGCTCGTATGTTCTTTTCGTCCATTTTGATCTTCTCCCGTCTTATTACATGCCTTAGGAAGGCCACTTTTTTCCTTTGCAAAGGCATATTTCTTCAGCTTTACATATGCCTCGTTTTTCCTTAAGATTAGGAAAACTGTACGAAGATGTTCTATGTGCTCTTTTATAGACTTGCTATAAATCATGATACCATTCAAGTAACCCACAATAAAATGATCCAAGAACGGTGCTAATATCCTATTCATAAGAGTATTAAAAGTAGCGGGGGTGTTCGTGAGCCTAAATGGCATAACAAGAAACTCAAATGCACCATACCTTGTGATGCAAGTGATTTTAGGCTCATCTCTATTTGCTATCCGTACTTGATGATATCCCAATTGTGGATCCAGTTTCGAAAAATATCTTGCCTCTCTCAATCGATCGAACAAGTTTGATACCAAAGGAATGCGGTACTTATTTTTCACAGTGACCTTATTCAAAGCTCTATAATCAATACACATCTGGAGAGACTCATCATGTTTCTTTTAGAAGAGAACTGAAGCTCCAAAAGGTGCCTTTGATGGTCGGATGAATTCAGCTTCTAACAACTTTTTCAATTGTCGCCTTAATTCTTCTAATTCTTTTGAGGACATGTGATAAAGAACTATAGCAGGGGTCTTTGTACATGGCTCTAGCTTAATCGCATGATTTACTTCTTTTCTTGATGGTAGCTTTTTTTGCAACTCTTTAGCCATGATATCTTTAAATTCTTCTAGCAACTCCTTTATTCGATATGGAATTGTCTCTTGACTTCCTGTCTCTTCTTCTCTCTTCACTGTAACAACATACGTAACTTCATTCTTTTTTAGGTTTTTTGCTAGTTGTATAGCGGAAAGCAATTTTGTGGCTTGATCAACTTTTTTTATGATAGGCACTACACATTGAGAGTTGGTCTCAAGCACGCATATACAGTTTGCATGAGGAACAATAAGTGCATCAATACGATCTAAGAATTCCATCCAAATCACAAATTCAAAATCGTCCATAATTATTACTTCAATGGTTTCCTTCTCTTTCCACCTTCCTACATGGAGCTTTATCTCCTTGGTGACTTCAATAGTAGTGGACTTTCTTTGAGTTTACCGTCTTGAGCTATGTCTTGGTCTTTTCTACTTTCATTTCGATCTTACTTGCTGTTACCTCGGAGATGAACAGATGAGATGCTCCTGTGTTAATAAGGGTATTTAACTTCTTGCTAGCGACTATCATCTTAGTATACATCAACCCTTTTTACTTCTTTTGCATTTTTATAGCACTAAGCAGTCGTACCGAACCCAGTTTAACTTCGTCCCCTTCATCGGAGCTCTAATCTGCCATAATTGCTGCCAACCAATCCTTTTTTGGGCATTCTCTAGCATAATGAGGCCCATTGTAGAAATAACACTTCAATTCTTAGGGCTTCATTATTCCCTATATTTTCTTTCACGAGTCCTTCCTCGATCATTGTTTTTCTTTTTCATTTTAGGCTTCCCCCTTGACGAACTCTCATTCCTTTCCTTCTTAACTCCATCTTCCCATCAGGGTCTTATGTTCTGTCTTCTTAAACTCTATTAGACCTTCAGTAACTGCTATGGCCTTAAAGATGTTTTCTACTCCTTTTCGATCTAACTCTAACTTTGCCTAAGGTTTCAGATTATCTAAAAATATCACTAGAGCTTCATCCTGATTAAGGTTTGGGATGTCTAATATCAGTTTTGAGAATTCCTTTATATATTGCTTGATGTTCTCCTTATGAGTTAGGTGACGTAACTTCATATTTGCTTTTTTAGTAGCATTTTGGAGAGAGGATTGCCTCTTGATTTCGTGTGCAAAGCTAGTCTAAATATTGATTTCATTTGCCTTTCTATGTTACCATACCATAGTGAAATCTTTTAAATACATAGCATACCTTTTCGAGGTCATCTAAGATTTCTATTGTATTGAAATATTGTTCTATTCCCTAGAAGAAGTTGTCTACCTTCCGAGCGGATCGTATCCCATTGAAAAGTTCGGGCTTAGGCACATCGATCTTATGAGCAGACTAGATGATTACTTTATTTGCCACTATTGCTCGACATGCTACTAGTTGGTTTTTAGGTTTTACAATCTCTTGGCGCATGACTATTACGTGTTACTATTGTAGTGTCCATCTTGGCTTCATAAGCTTCTTCCTTACTTTCTAAAGTCATAACTCAAGCTTAGAATACTTCATTCTTCCTTTTAATCTCCTCATCATGCTGCTTTAGCTCCTTAATGGCTTGATTCAATGTCCTTTACAACTCGTCTCGAAATTCTTCCTCTATCTTTTTAAAGCTGTCTTGTGATTTATTGAATTGTTCCTTCGTTTCGACAATGCTCAGTTTTGCTCTATTCATCCTATTAAGGAGGGAATTCAGCAAGTCTCGAGACCTAGCTCTTTGCTTAGTGGCTCTACGGTCATTTTGGTTATCTAACTCTTCGATCATTTAAGTGTTGTTGTCTCTTTTAGACGACATCTTCTCCATACTTGGTCTTTTAGCTTGTCATTGATACCACTTATTACGGGCAAATTTCCTTACTTGAACCCGTGTTGCACTTAGCGTTCTTGATCACACTAAAGAAAGCTAAGTTAATTTATAACAACTCACAATGTTTAGAGAGAGAAAGTCTGATAAAAATAGTATTCATTCAAGATAACTTGATGATACAATTAAGGGGATTTCCTCTATATATACAAGAGGTCTTTTAAGATGGAGCGTCAAGATTAATTTGATCTAATGATTATAAATGAATCCTACTTAACTTTACATTAAATGCATCTACCTATTTTATCTATCACCTATTCTAAAACTTTCTAGGTTTTCTAAAATATTTTGTATTATCTCTTCTTGGGTTTAAACGAATCTCATGATTTTAGACTCTTTTAAATTAGCAATATATGTAAATTGTAATGTACTCAAATTTATATTGTTTTGGCAAATAAATACTCAATGTTGTTTATTGATGTGCCTATTGAAAAGTACACAAATTTGTTACTTTTGGATTATGGTGAGAGTTAGTGATTACTGTGGTGCACAGTGCAGTAGTGCTTGTGACAGTTGATGACTGATAGGCTGGCTGCTTGATATCTGCTTTTTTATCTAACAATAGGAGTAGACAGATCAAATCCAAAGATCAGTTCAGAAAGAAATGGCAGCAAAGCAAATGGAGGAGATGCAAAGGAAATTAACAGTGTTGAATTATCCTCGAGCCAATGCTCCTGCTCAGTCTCTTCTATTTGCTGGCATGGAGCGTTATGCCCTTCTCGAATGGCTCTTCTTCAAGTCTCTCCCCTTTCCTCTTTCATTTAGTTCTTTTCCTATTCACTGTCACTATAACTTAACAACAAAGCCTCAATTCCTTTCTTTTTTTGTTTCAAAATTGCAGGTTATTAGGTGACAAATCTCCGTTTTCTCAGCAAAATCTTCAAGGAGATTCGATGGATCGTGATGAGGAGACTCCCCGCATTCAATGTCTGTCCACTTACTGTCATTCAATCAACAGTTTTAGCCTTTTGAGCATCATTTTGCTTAGATTTTAGTTATTAATTAATTACAAGGCAGATTGCTAAGTGTCTGCTTAATTTTATCTTGATGTATTTGATTTGTTTGATGTCTTTCTCTCCACCCCCCCCCTGCCCTCACCAGATTTGGCAGAAATCGCAAAGTTTCTGGGCATTACGACAACAATAGACATTGAAGCTATACAAGTAAATTACTCTTTCCTTCTTTTGCTGAAAATTTTGTTATTGAAGTAAATCATTGATATGCTAGATGTGATACTGCTAAAAGTAAGTTTTTACCAGAACATCCATGGATGGAAATGAAAGAATCGTATAGAATTGCTGAAGCTATTTGGGGTTTATTAAAAAGAAAGAGCATTTGTGTGTATTATTTCATCACGTTAACCGATCTAGCTGATTAAACTAATTGCTCAATTAACTAGCTAAGTAACTAACAAATTCCTTTTGGAACTTGGTGCATCTTTCGATATCCCAGCACTTTTTTTTCTTGTGACGGTGTACATTTTTATGCCTATGTATAAAGGTTCGGACACATCTCTTGTAAATGTACAAAATTAATGAAAAAAATCTGATCTTATAAAAAAAAGGTAACTAAACAAAGAACACTGCTGATGATAGACGCATGACAAGTATAAAGCAATTACATTGATCCTTTCATACTACCCTTTAGTTGGATCCTCTTGAACAGAGTCAACCTGTGAAGGAAAAATAAGCTGATCTATGCCTAAAACTATAGCGATTAAATTTGCCACTTGTGTCCAAGGAGAAGCACAACTATTAGGAAGAAAGGCATCTGCAATTTTCTGTCGAGATAAATGGATGTTTGTGTCCAACCCTGTAGACAAGGATTGGCTGCTGTTTGTTGAGTGGCCTTATTGTCACAAGATAAAGTAATGGGCAAAGAAAATGGAGCTCATGAATCTCAAAGGATATAGCAGACCTACATTGGTTGTGGTAATTATACTTCTATATCTGCCTTAGTCGAAGGGTTTTTGAATTTTCCAAGATCAAGCAACTTACCAAGGAAATTGCAATAGCCTGTGAGATAACACCCTGACATGGTATAGCAACTCCAATCCGCACTTGAGAAAACATGTTAATGGAGACTAATACCAACTGGATAAAACAAACCCTTCCTAACAAAATCTTTGAGGTATTTGAGAACATGAAATGCAACTTGTAGTTGGATGTCTCTCAGGGATTTGTCCAAAGACATCAAAGAATTCTTTTCCTCAAGCTTTTTGTTGAGGGAAATTAACAATACTATCATCTCTCTTATCCCCAAGGTTCAAAATCCGTCTAAGATGAGTGACTATCATCCTATTTCTTGTTGCAACTTGTTGTACAAGGTCATATCCAAGCTTCTTGCATCGTGGCTTAAAAAGGTGCTTAGTGATTTAGTGGGCCTTGAGCAATTAGTTTTATCTCAGGTTGCAAAATTTTGGATAACATCCTTATTACACAAGAATTGGTGCATGGCTACCACTCGTCTAGAGATCCTCCCAAATGTTCTATCAAAGTTGTTATCTCTAAAGCTTACGATTCTCTTGATTGGTCCTTTTTGGAAGCAATTCTTGGAATGATGGGTTTCCCCCCTTCTTTTGTCATCTCTTGAAATAGTGTTACACCACTCCAAAATTTTCCATTAACATTAATGGTGAGCTACGTAGTTTTTTCTCTAGCTCTAGAGGGCATAGACAAGGTGACCTCATCTCCCCTTACTTGTTTGTTTTGGCTATGGAGGCTTTGTTGGGTTTGTTTAGAAGAATGGCTATATTATCGTTTTTCTCATTTCACTGGAGATATAAAGTGGATATGATCATGCATCTTACTTTTGTTGACGATCTCATGACTTTTTGTAAAGGGAATCTCTCTTCTATTGCTCATATCAAGCAAGTCCTTAATGATTTTGCACAACTCTTTAGTCTCCGTTGCAACCCTCTCAATAGTTCCATCTTCATGTGCAATGTCCCCTTCTACTAAGCTGGACATTTTGAACATCTTATGTTTCTAGGAAGCTACCCTTCCCATCAAATGTCCGGGAGTTCCCCTTGTTTCGTTTGAGCTAAAGAAAGGAGATTGTGATGTGTTTATTGGAAAAATAGTCAAGTGGATTGACTCATGAATTAGTAAGCATCTCTCTTACGCTGGAAGACTCCAACTTATTAATTCAGTGATTTTTTCCATGCAAGTATCCTGGTCTTCTATTTTTGTTCTCCTTAAACAAATTATCAAAAGAATGGAACAATTGATAAGGGATTTCGTTTAGAGTGGTTGGTCCAATATATTCATTAAAGCCAAAGTTAGATGGGATGTGGTCCGTTGGCCTAAGAATGAGGGTAGTTTAGGCATATTTGATTTGGCATCTTAGCACATAGCAGCTCAACTTAAACACATTTGGAATCTTTTCTTGGTTGACAAAAGGAGTTTATGAGTAAACTGGGTTCATTCTCATCTTTTAAAAGGTAAAAGTTTTTGGAATGTTAAACTTATCTTAACTTGTTCTTGGTTATGGAAAAAATTATTGAAAATTAGAGATATTGCATGACCTTGGCTTAGATGGTGCATTGGGAATGGTCTATCTATCTCTCTTTGGGCAGATTTTTGGTTACCTACGGGTTCCCTTAACATTTCTATTTCCTCTCGACAGATAGCTAGCTCAAGTTTCCCTATTATTGCCAAGCTTTGCTCCATAATGGAAGGTAGCATATGGTTGATGCCTGGTGGCCCTTTATGGGATACTATTCACATTCTCGAATCCATTAAGTTGTATCTTGCGACCATGGACCAACCTTGTTGGGTACCTTCGAATTTCTGCACCTTTTGTATTAAGAGCTCTTATAACTCCATTAGAGCGAATGGTACAAAAGTTGATTGGTATGTTGTTGTATGGCATAAGAAAGCAATGCCTTGGTATTGTTTTATTCTTTGGCTTGCTTGGAATAGGAAATTGTATACCTTTGACAATCTTAATTGTTGGGGCATCATAACATAATCTTTTTGCTATCTTTGTAACGTGCAACTTGAAGACCATGAGCACCTATTCTTCAATTGCTCCTTTTCACAAAGCATTTGGTTATGTGTTCTCTCTGGTCTTGGCTATCAATCACTGTTCTTGTCATGGCATTATGTGATAAATCAGCTCATTGACCCTTTGCAGAAGCATCCCTCCAATTGGTACTTGGCTTTTGCTTCGGTGATGTACTATATCTAGAGAGTGAGAAACTTTGTTCACCTAGGAAATCCCACCCCCGACTATAACAGCATAGTTAGGTATATTTTAAATTATGTAGTTGTTTCTTCCTAACTCCTTTTGTATACTTGAGTAGTTTTTTCTAGTTCTCCTTTTGTAAGCCCTTTGTTGTAGCATGTTTGGTGCATTGTAACATCAATTATTCTCTTTAATAAATTCATTGATTTACCAAAAAAAAAAAAAGAAAAAGAAGAATTATGTACAAAGTGTTTACATTCTTGTAAGTGCTCTTCTTGGATAATGAAGTATGTCCAAGTCTTGCTTGAAAGAAATGTTAGGAACCATTCCTTTGTACGAATGGAACAAATTGTATATTTTGGGATGTATCCATAGAACCATAGTATATCTATTAAAGGAAAATAACTCTCCTTCTTCGGATGAGTTTTCGAGATGTCTAGTCTAGAATGCAACTATGCTTTTGCCAAACCCTTATGAGTTGTAGGCTTCTGAATTACACTTGTCAGTGTTAGCTCAGATAAAGTGAATGTGTGGCAATTTTCTAAGGGAAAGTAGATTGTATTTGAATTGAGGTACCGGAAGGATAGATAGCATTATGCGTCCAACAATATCGACCAATTTCTGAGTGAGTTTGGAGTTGGTTTACTAGGTGTTTGTTTGTTAAAGAACAGATGAGGAAATGGGGTCATATGGTTTGAAGCAGCTGAATCTACTATCCAATTTCTTACTGGACTATAGTCACCTTCTGGATTAACGCTAGTGGAAAAGCCACAAAAAGAATTACCTGCAAATTGAATATCGGCCATTTTTGCTAATGCACCAGTAGATCAATCACGAGTCCTTGATAGGCTAGTCCGGGCTTCCTCAAACTGAGGAAATTTTTCAATCAAGAGCACTTGAAGGTATTGAGTTCTCCAAATCTGAAAGTTAGTTGACGTAAAAATTATTTAGTGTAAGAAAACCATCCCTAGACATTCTTTTACATTGTGGCAATAAATTACATACCTTGGACAAGGCCACTGTATTCTGGAGCTGCTACCAATGACACAAATCCTTGTTTTGAGACTTTGGGATCAGGCTTGCAAATTCCCTCAAGAAGGGTTGCTTTAGTGGTGATCTACCACCTATGGAAGGAAAGGAACCAGAGGAAAATTGGGAAACACCCTAGTGACTCAAACACTATAGCGTAGAAGAATTACATGGTGTATCAAGTTTCTCTTTTAGAGTTGTATTTTCTAGAGTTGTTTAGCCCCAGTTTTCTGGTTTGTCTGCTCATGTTCTAGGGCCTCAGAGTTTTTCTGTCAGATCTTTTTGTAGCCTAACTATATGCTAGGATAGCAAGTGTTCTCATGTACAGAGCAATACCCTTTTCTATCTTGTTAATGAAAATCCAAAAAGAATCTCAAATTTACCAAAGGACAAATAAATTTCAGATGGGGTTTAACAAATACTACATCCTGTTATTTTTGTGGTGAAGACCACATTCACCTCTTTCTTGGATGCACCTACTCATCTCAAGTTCAGAAGGAATTTGAACTCTCTGCTTTGTTCTCTTGGCAAGTTGCCACCTCCGGACTACTAGCCACTGCCTCTTCTGGAGCCTCTGAAATCCTAATTTGGAGAGGAACTGTTGCAGCTTCAGTTTGTTGTATTTGGAGGATGAGGAACTCACTCAGACCTGGTAGCAACAGTTCTCTAGCTTCAGTTTTAGCTAGACGGATCTTATTTTAATTTCACTTAAAATGTCTCTCGCTTTTGTTTCTAAATAAGATTTTGCTGTTTACCAGTTTCCCTCATCTGCTTTGAGCTGCTACATCCTTTGGTTTACTCTAATTTTTTTGGAGCTTATCTTCTCTTTTGTTTCTAAATAAGATTTGCTTTGTACCAGTTTCCTTCATCTGCTTTGAGCTGCTACATCCTTTGTCACTTAAGACAATTTATTGATATATCAAAAATAAATCCATGAGGAAACAAAGCAGAACTCTTCACACGTCCTATTAAAGTAGCTGAAAGCTCTTTCTATTTCTCCGCCTTTTGCACCAAACAAATGGTGGATCCATAGCTACTGCTTCAAAATGTTCACTGCGACCCTTCAAGAATTGGATCAATCTGCTTTGTGACTTGTTCAACTAATTTCGCCATCAAATCACATGCACACTCGCATGACCACAATTGCAGGTTAGATAAGCGTTCATGTGCACTAATTCTTTCCAGAACTTTTTTGAACTTGATAAAATAGGATCCTATTGCCATACTATTTTTCTTCAGAAACACAATCTCATTCTGAATTCATTGAATTAAAAGGCTATTAGAGTGGCCATACATTTCAGATAGTTCATCCCATGGCTCCTTTGCAGATAGTGCATAATTTGAGTTTAAGATCCAGCAACAAATCACATGTTGACCAGTGTTATTGCCAACTGCTGGCTTTTTAATTGGACCATAAACAAGCCTTAGATAACATTTGGCCCCCATTGCCTTCTTCAGCATAGTTCTTTGACCAAAATAGGTTTTGCCATCATGAATGAGATTCGATTAGTTCGTTCCTGGATGATCTGAGTTAACAAGAACAGAAGGGTATCTGAGGTTGCCTATAGTGTTTTGTGGAAAAACTAAAGTTCCACTTATTTCTGCAATTAGGACCTCTTTGAAGAAGAGAATAAATTGAAATTGATGTCAAACCTGCTTTGATGTATGTGAAGAGTAATGTTATAGAAAAGCTCCATTAATGGAGATCAAAGAAACAGAGGGAATTACAGAACGTCGGGTCTTAAAAAAAACAAAAGAGAGAATTTATGTGTACTAATTTCATTTAGTCAATTAGGAAATGTACAGAAGTTTGTTTACATACAAAACTCATTACAACACTAACTAACTGATTTAGCTGATTAGACTAAATCAGCTAGCTAAGTAACTAAACAAAAATACAGCTGGCAAAAGACATGACAAAAATAAAATTATATACCGATACATTTCACAGATACTGTATTATATTTATGACATTTTTCAATAATTTAATGTGTTTTGAAATAAGTTCTCTCATTGTGCTCTGTGTGTCTTTTTTGAACATGGGGGGTGGGGGCCAATAGGCTTTTTACAAAGATCATGTGCCTTTTTTGCTCATTTACAACTCTACTGCTTTTTCAGGGACGAGGAAGCTACGAGGACCGCACAGAGATGCTCCGTCTTATTGTAGACCTCGTTGAAGCAAGCATCTATGCTGATAATCCAGAGTGGAGGTTAGTATTAGTTTTTGTTTTGTTTGAAGATTCCTATTAGCTTTTTAGGATCAGATAAACTCAATCAGAGTTGAACCTGATACCATTGTGGGAATGATGGCCAGAATCTTAACACTTCCTGTGCAATGCTGCATCATTTGTCAGAAACTCCTTGTGCTGTCTATTATCTAGGTTTCATGGCTAAGGATATGATTATTGAGTCTATGAGCAAGCTTGAGCACCTTCATAAAGATTGTGTGAACAATTTACCTGACAAGTGATATTACTAATTTATTTAATCAAGTGATTAAGCCCTACACTAGTTATGAGAGCTATCAACTCTAGATACTGGATATATTGATATGTGATCTGCAGTGTTGATGAGCAGGCAGCGAAAGATATTCAGTTAATAGATGCTATTGCAGAGAAGCAAGCTCAGATTTTCTCTGAAGAGTGCAAGCTATTCCCTGCTGATGTGCAAATTCAATCCATATATCCATTGTAAGAAATCTTCTTATACTTTTGAAATATGATTTATTTGGCTTAGTCATTTAGTATATCATGCATCGAGCATATTTGACAGGTATCTACCAATGAATATGAATAGATTTAGTGGCATTATTTCTCTGTAATCAATGTTCATTTCAGGCCAGATGTTTCTGAACTTGAGACAAAACTTTCAGAACAATCAAAGATACTAATAAACTTGCAGCAAAAGGTTGATGATTTAGCTTCTAAGGTTTGTGGCTTGGTTTTCTTTTTTCCTCTCTCTCTCTCCCCCTTCTCTATGCTCAAATCTCTTTATTTGCATTGGAACAATTTGATGTGCCTTCTGTTTTGACCTTCTATAATTTTTTTAATCCATCTTATGCTTGATAATTATTATTTTATTGTGGTTCCGGCAAATATCTGTTGTATTCCATCCTTTTACCCATTTATTGTCTATGTAATTTTATATCTATATTGTACGGAGTGGATGTGATTTAGTCATCTTTAACTGGGTTTGATTTACTTAATTACATGGTGTAGAATCTTTCTTCTTGTTGGTTCAACAATGCTTTCAGTTTGTTTATGGTTTTGGTTCCTTCCACATTAGCTTGTTTTAGAGTTTCAGGCTAGATTATTAAGGCAAAGGACTATGCCCCTAAATTGGTGAAGGATTTATTTTTCCTTTATTTCTGCTGCTAATAACTTTTTTTTTTTTTTTGGATTAAGAATCTCTATTTTCTTATATTTTTGGTGGTCAAGAATAAATAGTTTCTCTCATGCGCTTTAGCACTCTTTAATTTAAGGCAATTTAATCTGTTCCATTATAGCAGACTAAAACTCTGGACTCTACTGGAATACCTGATCACCTTTTCCTCCCCATGGTACCTTCTTTTGGCTGGCCACCAGCCAGTTCTATAGGATCTTCCTCTTGGTTTCTCATAATTATCTGAATAAAGAAATTCTATAAAAATGCTCAAGTTCATAATATCGTAGTGAAATCTACATGAACTTCAGGTTCTCTTCGGTATGCTTGGATCTTCCTTCAGATGTTGTCTAGTGTAGTCTTCTTTTGAACATTAGACTGGTTTCTGTTGCTTTGCTTCATGTGTGTCCAAAAATGTGTTCATTGTTGTATCTGATTTTTGTCCAACTTCACATGATTATTATTTATCTGTTATTTTTCCTACTTACCATTTTTTCTTTCATAATTAGCATGCATACAACCCAGATGAAGACTATGCAGAGGTTGAATCACAATTGCGGGTCCATCTTGAATCCTTTCTGGAAACCGCGAGAACATTCAACATGATCTACACCAAGGTTTATTTTTCTTACTTTTACATTGACTTTCTTCTGATGCAATCTCTGTTTGTTTCAGCATAGTCTGTCTGAATCAGTAAGCTCATTTGCGTTGTCCTTTCATGCAGGAAATTCGTCCGTGGACACACATGATGGAGGTACCGCAACTTCATGGTTTTGGACCAGCTGCGAATCGTTTATTAGAAGCGTACAAGATGCTTTTGAAGGTATTCCTCATGCTATATGAAAATATTCTCAATAAAATTCATGAAACATGTAGTCTCGGATAAGTTGTGGTTTCCTGTATGATCCAAGTTATGAGACCAGCAATTTCCCAAAAAATTTACTGCAGTAGCAGACTTGTTAGTTGCTTCCTGCGAATGGACAGCTGGTATGAGTCTTATTGTTCTTCTAATGTGTATTTGGTTTGAACTTTAGTTTTGCCGATTTTAGCTACCCAATTGCAAGATATATGGGCTATGTCCTTGAAGCTTAATCATATCATGTGATATATCAGCCCCAAATTGGATGCACCAATAAGGGAACTTTTTTCTTACAAATTAATTTCATAAAATCTCACTTGTTTTCTGGTGCAGTTTGCCTCTTTAGCTTGCTGTCCACTGTGTTTCATCTCCAGTGAATGCAACTTTAATTTTCAAAATTTATACCATTTCTGAATTACCGAAATCAGCTTGCTATCCCATCTGTTATCTCTTGAGTTCTGTGTCCTCTTACTAGCAATTTGTAATTGATCCATCAGATATACATGGTTAAACTCTCATTTCCTGGTGTGTGATAGCTGGGAGGTTGCCTTTTTATTTGGATATTGATTTGTTGTTTATTTGGATATTTCAGTATAATAGTACATATGTGTTTCTTATTCTGACGAGGTCTAAGCGTGTGCACATGTAATAATTCATGTTTCTTAGTTAAACTGACTCCTGAGGCTTCAAATCTGTAATGGTTTAAATCAAGTATTCCATTTTTGTGGACTCCTTTTCTCTATTCCTGTACTCTTATTCTCTGACGCTCAGCTCAAAGCTTTTCTATTCATCTCAGATCCCTTAGAATTCGTGTTCTAATATATTTATCCAAGTTTACTTTGGAGTTATTTGTGATTTCTTAATATCAATGTGCTTTGATATTTAATGTCACCTCTTATGTGAAATCATTATATATCTTAGGTCAACCTTCTTAACTAGGAAGTTGCTAAATGGCTCTAAGATGGCAACATTTGTTTGGTGACTCACAATTTCTCCTTTGTGTTTAATTTTCTGGCAGTTCCTTGGTAACTTGAGAAATCTTAGAGATTCCTATGCGGCTTTGGCTGTTGGGCTGGCTGAAACTGCTGCTGGTGAACCTTCATCGGTCACAAGAATAATCTCCGAGTGTGAATCAGCATTGACTTTCTTATATCGGGACCTTGGAATTCTTTCAGCCTCCATTTCACGCGAACAAGGGGCAGAGCCGCTTCAGTAGCAAGTATGCCCTTTGTTTGTAATTACCCAAATGTCACTCTGATTAATTCTGCTTTTTCATTATATTACCTTGTTTTGCCTTTGGGACATTGTCTATGAAATACCAAAGCAAGCATGTTCATTGTTGAGTGTTAGCTATATTTTTGCGAGTTTGTAGGATCTCTTAAACTGGGCATGTATATTTGGAGAACATTCTGATATATATATATATATATTTTTTTTTTCACTTTCTCTTTTTTGTTTGTGAATCCTTCATCTGAAACTTATTATTGTATTGAATTTCCTTTAGGAAGTATTATCTAGCTCTTGAAGGGGAGTGAGTGTACCGTATTGTTGTGATATAGCATGCGGGTGCTTGTGCACCCCATGCATCTTTTCCCTTGGAAAGAACTGTTGGTTATTGTGTACATGGCTGGTGCTCCAGTGCATCTTTTTTGACCTCATAACCATGCCCCGATTCTCTGAAGGAAAAGCTAGCGGGTATGGCATTGTTGCTCTTTTTATCGTAGGTGGGAGACGGGGGAGGGCTCGATGAGGGGATCACCTGCTTTGCAACATAGGCAGTTAACTGCCAGGCCATTAGTTCAGATGTTTTAACATTTTAGAGTGTAAGCCAATGAGCTCTCAGAGCAACAACGATATATAAGTGAATAAAGCTAGTAATTAAGGAAATAACAGCTTTATTAAACGTTACGAACTGATGTTTTCAAGATTAAGGCAACGACATGCTACAATGGGACATCCCGTTTCTCATCATGATAGATTAATTGTGTTAATGAATATTTGGAATTTTAATTCAACAAAAATAATAGAAGATCAAGACTTTGGGAAAATATAATAGTTAGCTTGACAATGGATTCTCAATTGAAGTTGTTGGATGGATCATTTAGGTATACACGTAATCACGTGGTCGTGACAAATGAAAAAGTAAATCCACAAGCAATTCATGAAATAGAACCATATTTAATATGAATATTTTTTTTTTTCCTAAAATAATGACCATCCAGAATAACCCAAAAAGTTGATTATTAATGTTTTACATCTTTCGCGCCATCATATTGCCAAAAGAATTGTGCTTGAGATAATCACCAATCATGTGGCATACTTAAAGATCAATGTAGGAAATATTTTAACATGGAAGTCATGTATTCGTGTGAAATTATCATTCTATTGAATTTGGTGCTTCCGTTTCGTTATTGATTTTTAATGATATAAATATACATGTATTCATATGTTAAAGGGCAAGTAAATAATTTGTTAGATCCATCCATATAATCCTAAATAAGTTTAGCATGGAATCAAAAAGTTGAAATTAATAGTATATCTCATGTAAATTTCTAACATAAAATAATTAGGTCAACCATTGATTTCAAAGCTAAGTATCAATGAAAATAATGAAGAACCTCGTACATATAAAATATAAATAAAAAATTAGGGTTTGTAAATCCATTTGTTTCTCCTTATTAATACATTTTCCTTTTATGGCTTGTACAACTTGATCAATTTGTTCTCTACAAATTATTAAACAAAAGAAACGAACAAAAACTATAGCAATGATGACATTAGCCATCATTGAAATTTTAGGGCACCACAAGATTTTGTAATAATGGAACTTTAAATGAAAAGAGATTGAATTGTGTAATACCATCCCTAGTATTTGACAAATGTAGTATACAAAACATGTAGGAAGCAAAAGTCTTAATTTAATTTGTTAATTGATTGAAATGAAGCCAAGAAAGTTAGGGTTTATAAATTCTAATTCAATTATGGAAATATATAAGAGTAGCGGTCATCATCTGTACCTATAATGCTTTGATACCAATGGCTAGAAAATTTCTATGTATGTGTATATAAATTTAAAATCAAATTACATGCAGATACAAGATTATATCATGTTCTATCTATAAAGTTAGAACAAGATTTTTGTACCAAAAATTAGAGAATGATCCATCTTGAAGGTTTTATAAATATGGTTGTGAAGAGCATGAGATAAAAACTACTCTCTATCTAGTAGGAGGTTTTGTGATGTTAGAAATTGCATAAGGAAAAGTAGTTTTATTATGTCATATGAGAGTAGAGATTTTTCATCATGCATCAAAGTAAATAATTTTACCCATCATGAGCCATCCACATGAAAAGCTCAATCATAATGTTCAATGGTAAAATAATAATTATGTAAACGTTATATTGATAATTCAAAAAATATATTCTAAATAATTGATTGATACTAATCCATATAATCAAACAATTTAACAATACTATCTAATATTTAGGCATAGGTAGTAAAACATAGAAAATTGAACACATATTAAACATGATGTAACTAAAAGTTAATTAAGGCTTAAATAGAAGCCTATAGCTAATAGTAGATAATAGCTAAAGATAGGGGTTATGGTTTGCATTGCCCTTAATTTAGCGGAAGGGCCTTTCACTTCATAAGTAATCAATACACTAATTGACTAGTTTAAGTTAAATGGAAAAATGTAATGAATGGTACCTCAATTTCAACCAAATTTATAATTAATTGTTTGAACTTTAATTAAGTGAATGCAGTACCTAAATAAACTTTTTGAGGTTATTTATACTATTTGTACCAATGTTGTTCATCTCCGTTAGAATTCTTGGATTTGTCAACTAATTACGAAGTGAGCAAGTATTATGAGATGAATTTAAGACACCCCAAATCCACGTAAATGTCCACATGCATTATTATAATTATAATAATATAATAATAATAGAAATAAATAATGTCATGCGAACATCTACATGGATTAGGATTATCTTAAAATAATTTCACAATCCGTATTTACATATACTAACGAAGATGAATGATGTCAGCAAAGATAGCATAAACAACTCGAAAAGTTCAATTAGTTGGTAGTAAATTGACTTTAAAATTTAGATTGTCAATTGTATATTTGGATAAAATTAAGGTACCATTTGTAACATTATCCCTAAATTAAAATGTAAACTCTAAAAGAGTTTACTTGGCTCTTAGTTCTCTTGAAGTGACTAAACGACCTCCTAAGGCCCAAATGAAGTTTAACATGAGAACGTCCATCATTACTTACAATCTAAAAGTGAAATCCCCCTAAAAATCACCATCATTTGATTACAACTATTTTAGGTTGAAATTTTATGTGGTTTGGCCAAATTATAGTCACAAATGTCACCTAATTAATCACAACAACTCTAATTTCTAGTTTTATCAAAATTACTCCCCATGTTATGCACGATAAAAAAAATAGGAACTTACGAATTGAGTAGAGTAGATTGACCCTTGATCTTTTTCCTTTCTCATTGTTTGGATGGAGAGATTTCTATAAGAAAGAGAGAGTTTATGTCAGTTTATTATGTTGTGTGCTTTACTTCTCCAAAGAAATTCTGTTTTTAAGAATTATATTACCAAAATCTCTATGTTGAATAAAGTAAAAATTTTTCTATTCTTGTTTAGAGAGCCATTTATTTATTTTATTATACTATTTTTATTCTTAGTTGAATTTAATCAATAAATATTAGTTGGATCAATATTACAGTTTATGCCTTAATTTTATTATTTTTTACAATTGTATGCTCCAAATTTCGACTTGAATAATTATACATTAAACTGATGATTTAATTGTCACCATATACATCTTAGTCAACTCCAATTAACACTATTAATTGAAGTATAAATATTGATAATTAAATCTTTAATTGAGTATATAATTAGATAAGTAAAAAGTTTATATATATAATTGTAAAAAACGATAAAATTGAGATGTAAGTCATTATATTACCTAAATACTGATTAATAGTTATTTATATGTAAGACTTCATCAAATCACTGTTAAAAAAGGGGGAAAAGAAATCTTCGATCAAATTTATTAGATTTGGTAAACTTTATTATCAATAAAACTTTGGCACATTGTTTTTCTATATATATATATATATATGGTGAAGAGTATATTATACAGTGGGATGCTAAATGGATAATGTAAGATTTGAAATCCTAGAATAAGTGTAGGTCAACGGCGTATATGAATTGGCATTGCTGGTCATATACATATAACTAACATCAGCATAGGATACATTAGTGCACTCAATAATTATAGGTCCGATATTTTCAATTATTCCGCTGGACCATGAATCACGCTACGTCGTAGGGTCCATATCAAACAAAGAAGTTGTCGGTAAGAAGAAGTGAAGAATTTTATTGCAATACAAATAGTGACAATCTGCACATAACCATCAAAGTGGCGCAGCGGAAGCGTGGTGGGCCCATAACCCACAGGTCCCAGGATCGAAACCTGGCTTTGATATATTAGAGTAACTCCCAATTTTCACACCCTTTTTCTGATGCGAAACGAGGGATTAGACATGGTTTCATGCTGTAATAAACCATTTATAAGAAGGTTATTAAATTTTTTCTTTCTTTCGAGTTATCGTATAAATGAATTACTTTATGAGCCATAGAATCAGTTTTACTATATATTTAAAACCAGTTTTGCCAAAAAAACTTTTAAACTTTTTTTTATTTTAATAAATTTTTTTACTAAATTATTAAGGTATCATCTATCGATCCTATAATAGATATTGTAGTAACCGAATATTTATTAAAAGCATAAATTAACCTCCGAAGTTCAATTTATTACCTAAAAATCATAAAACCATTTTCTAAATTGCAAATTATGGACAACTTTAATCAGTTTCTTTGTTCACTGAGCCGTAGGGAAAATCATTGGAAATTTACTGCTTCTGCTGGCAAATTTTGAAACATTAGATTATAGGTTAAAGAAGATTCCAAACAAGTTAATGTAACTTATGACTAGATAACCAAATTGATATCGAAGGAGTTTAAATTAGACCTCAACCTTCTTGTGCCAAGTTTTACCTCCTTCAATTTGAGGTCAAGATTCATTAGACAATGAGGAAAAAAAAAGTTAATGGGTATTACTTATCACGTATTATATGTATGTAATACGTAAATATTAATAAGATATTAACACGTATGATAATTGTATGGATTGTTTCCAAATCAATTATTATTTATGATTTATAACTTGTTATGTGTCATATATAATAATATCTTATTGGTATTTACATATTATATGTGCATTATATGTAACATGTGATACACATTGAATCTTTTCTCGGCAACAAGGTAAATGAATATTGCTACAAGAGAAAAATATCTCTTTTTAAAGTTTCCTAAGCTATGACTAGGGGTGTAAATGAACCAAGTCGGTTCGTAAACTATTCAAGCTCAACTTGAGTTTTACTGAAATTAGATTCGATCATTGTTGGGTCGAGCTCAAGCTATTTGAAGAATAAATTGAGCTAATCTTGAATTTTAAAATACTAAACTCACTAGGCTCGCAAGTCTAATTGAACTTGATATGATTTTTAATTTATTTAAATATAGTAAATCTGATATTAATTATAAAAAATTTATTAAAAGTTCGAGTTTAATTGAGTTAATCGAATTGAATTCGAAGTTATATATATATTTTTGAGTCGAGTTCGATCTTAAAATTTAAGACTCGATCAAACTCTAGCCGAGCTCGGGTTTCAAGTTTTCAAGTTAAACTTGAGCTCGAACTTAATACTATTTAATTCAACTTAACTCGATTACATACCTAGTTATGATAACTTGCCTTAAAATTTTATTTTCGAAAATATTGTTTTAAAACTTTCAAAGCTTGTATAATCTAACAATACCATATCATTTCATGTGACGCTACATAATGAATTTTATTATTTTGGATAAATTATATTATTGACTCAAACTGTACAAGATAAAAAAAGCTAGAGAATATAGTAGAAGGAATATTAGAACAATACACTTCTATTGTACCACGTTTAGTGTATCCATTATTAAGAGATTCTTGTAGTTGAAAAATTAAAAATTTAGTTATTCATAATATAAATCACAATAAAGTTCAGTATTATAATTTAAGAATTTGGTTTAAGATTATTTCTAAAATTTTAAAAATATAATTATTTTGTATTATGTGAATATATTTTTATACTATTTAATATATGGTGTAAATTTTTTAATTTTTGTCAAGTACTCTATGACTATTTTTATTTCGTAGCATGGCCAATTATGTAAAATAAACCTAGGATAAAAAGTTTATTTAGTTTAATATTATGAAATTATATCAACCAAACGATTTTTAAGTCACTTTTTTGAGTTATAACACTCCAATTCCTTATAACATAATATTATTGAAAGATATGAAGATATGCTAGATTTAAATTGCACTCAATCTCTAAATTATAACATGATATTATTGAAAGATATGAAGAGGAGTTTGTTAAACCATATCATTGAATATGGGTGAGATTGAGGGGTAAAATAAGTTTACAGAAGTCTTACTATATAACAAAAATACAATTTCATTAACAATGTGAAATTAATGGATAATATTTTGGATTATCACTATAATTTTAAAACTTTCCAGAAGGTGTTAACTTAATTTGTTGCACTATTCTTTATATTTCATTTTTTTTTTCTTTGACAAAGAACACTTTATTTATGATAAATAAGATATATAATATCATAGACCATCAATAAACCTAGATACAAGATCAATATCTCAAATATTAATTAAAGGATTTAGGGGATTGAAATCCTATAAATGCATGCACAAACCCTTTTTATCATAACCCAATCGATACAAGAGTTTGAAAGAGAAAGAATGAATTAAAAACTCATATATTCGCTTGTGGTTTTTCATTACATCCTCTGATAAGGTTTTGTTTCTTTTATTTTTTCTTTTTTAATTCTTGAGAATGTCATTTCACGTTTACCCGATGTAGTAGGTGCGTGAGATTTTGGCAGTTTATACTTCCATTTTCGTCATTTAAATTCAAGATGGGGATAAAGGCAGGTCCATTAACATAGTTAATGACCGGAGAGAAAAGAAGGTAGTAGATTTAATAGGGGCTGATTATTGGTTACATTTTTTAATTGATGGAAGTGGGATTCTGAAATTTTAATTAACAGAAATTTAAAATATTATAAGAGTCTGGCAGAACTAATAATACTCTCTAGAAGCACTATTTTTAAAATTTTATTTTGCAAATGAAGATTTCTCAATTGTGGTTACTAACTGTAAGCCCCAAAGTTCAGCCAAGTAACCGTAGGATTGAACTCAGAATCTAAGATTTGGGGCGATCGACTAAAGGATCCGATCACACCCAAATTATAAACTATTGAGAGAAATATTAGTAAAAATGATCTCGTAAACTTAAATTTAAGAAAATAAGTAATAAAATAAGAGACTATAAAATTTTTAAATTTTAAGCATAATAATTGCTAATTACTGAAAAGGCAAAAAATGTAATCTAACAACTGATAAATTACTAAAGATAGATTATATGTATACTAAAAATTTTAGAATGACCAAAATAATATTTAGAAATGTTCATGTATACCCCACATGTATTTACGTGTAGATAAAAATACGCATAATTACTTAAAATACGCGAAATGTGCTAAAATAATACTAAATGCTTAAAGAAAATTCATAATTAATTAAGGAAAAATTAGGAAAAATCATGAATCATCCAGAATTGGGTCATGGCAGCTGGGAAAAATAAGAAAAAATTCGGCCAATTAGAATAAGCCAACATAAAAGCCAAAAATCAAGGGATAAGGCAATTGTCTTATCTCATTTAATGCACAATAAATTCCACAAAGCCCTATAAATATCAGGAAAAATTACAGAGCTCATTTGGACAGATACAAATCAGAGAAAATTTGAGAGAGTTGAAAATTCGAGAGAAAATCCAGAAAATAAAAAAAATAAGAAAAACTGTGCAATTAAGGATTTTAAAGGGAACTCACACCAGACGAGGAGCTGGGAGTGGACGGCCACCACCACCACACGGTGGTGGCAGCGCCTAGGCCGGCCGACAAGGCCACGGCGGCCCACGGTGGCCGGAGCCACCTAAAATGATGAGTCTAATTTCCAGCTCGAATCTTGTGTAATTTTGTAAAAATAGTAAATATAATTAGAAAATTATGAATTTTGTTATTCTGGGATATTTTTGTATGTAGTTTGTAGGAAAAATATTATTTTGATGAAATTATGTTCCGTAATATATGGTCCTTAAGAAATCGTGCAAAACCGAGCATATTTCGGTTTAGAAATAAATTACCTTAGGAGTGTAGTTTCAAGCCCAAAATTTTTGTGTAGATTACTTAGAGGATATAGAACAGTGCTATAAAGCCCGTTTTCAAAAATTAATTTTCGAAATTTTTAGATAATTTTTAGGCCCTAAAATGAGGCATAAAATGGGTAATTTGGAGTTAATTAGGCGATTAGGATATTAATTACTGATTTAGATAGTAATTAGATATTTAGGGATGTTAATTTCTGATGTGGAAACCCAATCTTAGTCTATGGAGTGTTAAGTGTAAGTAATGAGGGTGTTATGTAGTAAATGTAGAAAATTAGGAAAATGTAGAATTGGAAATTTATAAATATGGAAAAATTAGGGTTATTTAGATAATATTAGGGTAAAAATCAGAATAATATTAAATCTGAATTAGGATTGAATCTTAGGTAATTATATAAAAAAAGTAAGATTTTCTCACATCGGAGATAAATCCGATACCCTAATTAGGACTAGCGTGTATCGAATAGCTTAGAATATTAAATTAAGACCTAGTAGGATATTTGGATACTCGAGCTTAATGTGATTAATTTCACATTAGGATTCGAACATGTTTAGGATTTAGAAATCGAACTAAAACCTAATTTAGAAATCGATGCGAAAACCGAACCTGAACCTAACCCCAAACCTAGAATAATTGTAAAAGATTTAATACCTAGATAATTAGGCATATTAAACCTTAAACAAAACCTAACAATAAGCGTTATATGATAAAATGAACTTATAATATTTATATGAAAAGCTGAAACCACGTTCGTGTTATAGGGATGATCGGCGATGGCCTGAGCAAATCGGACCTCGAGTGAGTGAGCGAGGAGTTGAGGTAAGTTGGGATTAATACGATGCTGTATTTTGGAGGCTTAAGATTATGCTTGGTTGTGCTTGTTAGATAGTTGAATGTATGCATGTGCTTGATTATGGGTAATGCCATGACTCTGTTTGTTGCTCTGCACATATTGTATGAATTGTATGAAATGATTGATCACCCTAAACTGGACTTAATTAAATATCCGACCAGTAATCATAATCGGACATGCATTACAACCCGTTAGGGGAACTTAGGATTCTTCGGCCAAATACCGACCCTTTCGGAAGGGATAGCGTAGGATTGCAAAATGGTCCCTTCTTCATCCTCAGTCGAACTAAGTGACAGGAGAGGAGGTCGCGGCGAGGTGAAGGCAGTGGTTCGAAGGTAGTCGCGGGAGGAGCAAGGTCTCCATTACACAAGCCTGGGTTTGGTCGTGAGCTATTGCATTAACGGCAACTCCTCAACCCGGATTAGAGCGGGCGCAATTTCTCTAATCTCACGACGGGCTGGACAACGTTGTGCGATGGCATTTGCTTGCACATGCATTGCACCTAATAAGTGATTGAAAACCTTGTTGTGTTTATGGTATAGTTTTAAATTTTCCGTCCTAATTTACTGAGCTGTGGTTGCTCACATCCCTATAGACATCGTGCAGGTGCTGGCTAAGAAGCGGCAACAACTAATCTGAAGCTAGCAACTGCTGGATCCTAGGGAGTGAGGAAAAATATTGAAGAATAAAACTGTATTTTTAAGGTTTAAGTTTTTACTTTAGAACTTTTCATTTTGAATAATGTAACAACTAGGAAATATATTACGGAGAAATATTGTAAACATTAATTGCAATAACAGTATTATATTATATATATATATTTCCTCACTTTCTTAGATAAATAATTTATTTAAATTACAAACTGTTTCCTTCAAAGTGGGTTAGTTGTGGACGCCTTGTGTAGATCAGGTCTAAAATAGCGGTTGTAAGGCCAACTTCTGTCTTATGATGGTTTACACGGCGGGGGCCGTTACGACTCTGCCATTTCGGGGCGTGACACTAACCAATGTATTGGATCATATCCAGTAATAATAGTGGTGAAAATATTTATGAATATTCACTAAGTTGATCTCTCGATGAAGAAAGACTAAAGCTAAGTACTAAGTGTAACTTGCTTCTCTAATTTAGACAAATTGAAATCGGTTTTGAAATGAAAAAAGTTGAGCTAAATTAAATAAACTAACTAAGCAAACACATCGTATAACAATATGGGGTTATGACTCATATCCTTTGGTGTGTTGGTGTCTATGCTAGATGGGTATTAGTAGGTTCTTTAGTTAGGTTATGGCGGAGCTCACTTGAACTCATTTCCTAGGTGAGGTTAATGAAGTTCTCAATGTAGAAAAAAGGTATGGTAAGGCATGTCTTCCTATATGATTAACTAAATATTTTATTACTATCACCAACCAAACATTCTAGATTTAAATGTGGCTTAATCACTGGTTAACCTCATGATCTACATTTAGAACTGCATTAAGTATAAGTTCAATTGATTTCTAACAACCCATTAATAACATAATCAATCTAAAGTATTCAAGAACATTCCAACACATCAAAATAATGTTCATGTATTTCAATGGTTGTCCAAGAATTTCTACACCAAAAACACCACAGAAACACCAAACTCATATCCAAATAACAATACATTCCACAGCTACACCATCAACAATGTCACAAACCCATAATAAACTAATTAGCTACTCATAATAGTAATGAAAACAAAAGATATGAGCAAAACCATGACATTCGACATAATAAAAGTTGAGTTTAGAGGTCATCAAATGGAAGAACAACAAAACCTAAGTAGAAATTGTTAAACTATGCTTAAATCAGTCTTACAAGCCTTGAAATCAACAAAAATTATTAACAATGTGCTAGACTAACCCTAAAATTACTAAAACCTTAAGAGAACTATGCTATACTATGCTTAAAACCTTAATAATGGCTATTGCATTCTATAAAATAAAGAAAAAAACGTTAGTATTTACAATCTAACACCACCGATTGGTCAATAGCAAGTCTACCGTCCAGATGATAGATACATGTTAGCTTTTCCTTCATGTTTTAAATGAAATGGCATATTTTGCTTTGTTAGCCCTAGCTATAGTTTAAGATACTAGTTGGACAGTAAAAGTGCTATCATTTGGACATTATAGTTGCTCTACTCCCACTTAGATTAGGCTTTAGGTTGGTGTACCCTTGTTACTTCAACGTTCTACCAATTTGGATGATAAAACCAAAATCTTGATTCTTCGACTTTTGTCCCTTCAAATCAACAGTAGGGGCTACTAGATGTATGATAGCTTGCATAAGGTATTCCAAATTAATGATTTTCGAATGAATTTTATTTTATATTTTTATTAATTTTAACAATTTTGGTGTAGTTGGTCCATTTTGTGGACAAATCTCACTTTACGTAAGTAATTGATCAAATTATAATCTAATTTCTTCACTAATATGGTTTTTAACTTGAGAAAAATCATGAAAATTTTTGCATTATTCAAGTAAGTCAGGATGGTTATTGGTTGTGTTTTTCATTGATAAAAGTGGGATTAGGTTAGATTTGATACCTTTTTTTGGTCAAAACTAAAATTAAAACTAAAAATTTAAATATTACAAGAATCTAAAGACAAGTACCTAATTAGCTAAGAACAAAGAAACTAAAGGGGACATGGTTTAAATGATTGATTTACTGATTTAACTCTTGAGGATTAGATATTTCATTTGTTGACTATCTTAAGAGAAGAGTTAATAATTGGCTTTATAGAAAACAATTCAAGGGTACTCAATAGAATAACGTGACAAAAAATTATAGAAGACACTAAAAGCACTTAAAAAAGCCTTATCCACTTTAATATTATAGATTTAACATATTATCTTATAAATATATTTTTATCTACTATTATATTTTGTTTTTCATATTGGAACGCTTCCTTACACTTTGTCATTATGAATTGTAACGATAGAAACTCAATAGAGTAACTGATGTTGTGGTGTGGCACATATAGTAAACTATTATGATTATGGTGTATCTTGATATGTGTAATTTAATAACTTCAAATTTTAAGTTTTAAATTTGTCTTGCAAAAGCTCGATTGAATATTGCCATTTAACAACTCTAAACTATAAATCTAAAATTACAAAAATATACAAAATTCATTTACTTATTTTGAGATCGTCTCATGCAATAAAGACGAAGTTTTGTGTGAACTAAAGCCACTTGATGAAGTCATTTTTGGTGTGCTCATTCTTTCTCCACGTGTTTTGACTCGAAATTTTGTTTCGCTAGTTGAAAATTCTTTATATATCATAAATGCTTTTAAGATTTTTTATGGCTGTTTTCTATATAATAAAATTTAAAAAATATTTATAATATACATTGTTTTTCATTTTTCTTCCTAAAAAAATAGAAAGTATTTTTAAATATACAAGACACTATTACAGTAAAATGGAATTGCTAATGAGATACTCACTAAAAATGGAATGATAGTTCTAAATAATTATTGATAAACCGCCACCAGTGTTACACATAATTGTACTAATTTCCTTTCTACCTTTTTCTTTTAGGCCTGAATAATTGTACTACTTTCTTGTAGTTCACAATACAAAGTATTACAAAATCAAGATGGAAGTCATCTCTTAATAAATGTGTCCAGTAGTTGATATTTCGGATGGGCCTAGTGAAATTGATGCTTGTGTTTCTTTCATACGTTTAGGCTTGGGTATATTTAATAGGCCGGGCCAAGATCACAACGCTCTTATCCAATTGTTGACTAGAAATAAATTGGTCTTATATGGTGGCTAATAAAATATTTTGTTATATTTTTTCCGATTATATTACTTGGGAACGGGGGAGGGAATTCGAAGTGGTTCATATTATAAAATTAATGTTAATACAATTAAATTATAACAGTTAGAAATAAATTATTTTATGACAAATAAAGAATGGTTTTCTGCTTTTGCTTTTTAGTTTACCTCTCCTCTAAAGAAGCATCAATTAATCAAATAAAATACTCCGAAGTTGTCAGTTTTGGCGTGAAGGACAAACAACCTAAAAAATGGTCGAGGATCGTTTTATTGTATGTTTTTACTTTTAAATTCAAGAATTCTTCCAACTCGTCATCTTACTGAAAAAAGGTCCTTATATATATTGAACTTTTATTATTAAACAGAAGTAATATTGTATATGTATATCCTTTGGTTGATAGATTATTAATTATAGGCTACATACCATATTATTGTATGGCACCATAAGTCTTCTACGTGTTTTGTATTTTTATTTCAATGCTTGGACAATGGAAGAGGCAACAGACTCCTCGGCAGGACGTGCTTGGATAAGTTCAACATGAAAATATTCGAAATTAAAAAAAAAAAAGTTCAAGTAATTCACGGGTCATTATCCCTAGAATATTGGTACTATAAATACCCATGCATAAGAACAAGCGAAAACACATCCATAACCCAAAGCCTACACGCTACAAATGCTGCTCAATATGAACACCTCTTTAATTCCAAACTTTGCTATTATGGTGGTCCTCTCCATTGTAATAGGAGCATGGCCCTGCTTGAGCAATGTTAGCAGGACCAACATCACCTGCAATGAAGAAGATAAAGAAGGTTTAATCAAGTTCAAACAGACCTTGCTAGACCCACACAATCTGCTTTCTTCGTGGAATAATGGAGAAGATTGTTGCAAATGGAGAGGAGTCACCTGCCATAAGGTGATCGGCCGAGTAACCAAGTTGGAACTTGCATCGATTCCAATTATGTCGGACGATGATGAATGGATTGGTTCAGAAACTCTTTCTTACTCTTACTTACACACAAATTGTACCCCTTTAGGAGCTAGGGAACTAAGTATTGGTCTAGCATCGTTGAAATTCTTAAGCTACCTCGATTTGAGTGGTATTTGGTATACAAATACCACAATTGTTCCTCCCTTCTTTGGTTCAATGAAACAGCTTAAACACCTTCACCTTGAGGGAAATAATGCACGAAAGAAAGATGGTTGTGATCTCCTTAGTCCTGTTGACTATCAATTTATGCTTACCATCTCAGAGGATTCATCTAGTAACTTGGTTGTTGATGATGTTTCATGGCTTTCTCATCTCCAAGCTTTGGAATCATTGGAAATGGGTACTATCCACTTTGAGAAACCACATAAGTTCATGCAAGTACTCAACAATAATCTACCTTCTTTATCTCATCTAGGTTTACCCAATTGTTTGCTTGACAATTCTCATATTTCTCTTCTTAATTCCACTTTCCTCGACCAACTTAAATACCTGAACCTCTCCATGAATCGTCTTTATGGTCAAATTCCTAGTGCATTTGAAAATATGACCTCTCTCCAATACCTTGACCTTTCAAAGAACCGCTTTGACTCCAAAGTTCCTATATGGTTTGGGGATCCAACCAGCCTTGTTTATATTGATATACGCCAGAACCAGTTTAACAATGTTGTTGATGGGTTACTAGCTTTACTCAAGAATAATCAGAATTTGAGATCCTTAAGGGCGGCATGTCCATACGAGCTGCAGAAACCTCAGAAAACGAGCTTCCCTTTCCATTACAATCATTCATCTAAATCCATTGGAGGTAATCTAGAATTATTAGAAATAAGCAGTTGTAAACTTTCAGGCTGTTTACCAATTTGGTTTCAACAAATGAAAAGGTTGGAGTATCTACTTCTTCATGACAATTCCTTTCAAGGTCCAATTCCAGCAATACCTAAGTTGAAGGTAATGGATCTTTCAACAAATAGGCTAGATATGGTGAATCTAACATCGTTAATTAGGCTATCGAGTTTAGAATCACTGCATCTTAGTCATAACAAGTTGAAAGGGGATATTCTTGAGTCGTTAACTGCATTAAGGAACTTGAGGAAACTAGATCTTTCATACAACCTCGTGAACGGGACAATCCCCTCAACTATAAGCAAATTATCAGCCTTGAAATCAATTAGGCTTGACCATAACAATCTATAAGGACGTATTCCTAAATCCTTAGGGACATTGCCAAACTTAATAGAAGTAAATCTAGCGTATAATCGCTTGGATGGAATGATTCCATCATCACTTGGCAAATCAACGTTTTTAGATAAGTTGTTCCTCAATGATAATCATCTAGAAGGACACATTCTTGACTTTGGGCAATTATCAACCTTGCGGTTCTTAGATGTTTCTCGTAATCTGTTGAATGGAACCATTCCAATAATCTTTGGACAACTTTCTAACCTTGTAGAGCTGGTCCTAAGTGACAATTTATTTGATGGTACGATTTCTGAGTCTCATTTTGTAAATCTGTCCAAGTTAAAATTTCTTGACATTGGCCAAAATAATTTGACCTTGAAGGTAGGTTTTGATTGGGTGCCGCCTTTCCAACTTGTTTTCATTGGATTGGGATCATGTAAGTTGGAGACTGAATTTCCAAGGTGGATACAAACTCAAAGGGTTGCAACAACATTGATTTTATCCAATACACATATCAATGGTCCCATTCCAAAATGGCTTGGTGACATGCAATTCTCCTATTTGGATCTTTCTTATAACAATCTTGTTGAAGAAATACCAAATTTTTCGTCCATTTACTTGGAATATATAGACCTTTCAAACAATTTAATCTTTGGCCACCTTCCACTAAATATTAGTGAGATGATGCCTAACCTAAGGCATATGCTTTTGTCCAGTAACTCAATAAGTGGTACTTTACCACTATCATTGTGTGATATGAAACTTTTGATTTCCTTAGATTTCTCAAAAAATAACTTGTCTGGTAGCATTCCTGATTGTTGGAGGAGTACATCTCAATTGTCTTTTATCAATTTCTCATCAAATAAGTTCTTTGGGGTAATTCCAAAATCTTTTGTATATATTCCTTTGCTCGTGTCTTTACACTTGAATAAGAACAACCTCTCTGGACAGTTACCCAAATATTTGGAGCAATGGTCATTCCTAGTGATTTTGGATCTAGGTGAGAATAATTTGTCTGGAAATCTACTTTCATCGATTGTTATGAGCCCCGAATTGCAAATTCTAAGGCTAAGAGAGAACAAGTTTGATGGCATCATTCCTCGGAAGTTTTGCTCCCTCAATAACTTGCATATCTTGGACTTGGCTAGCAACAATTTGTCTGGAAGCATCCCTTCTTGTTTTGAAAACATGAATGGAATGAAAAGAGGGGTTAATAGACATGATGAAGAGGAAGGCTTCTCATTTTCTATGTCATTGCCGTCTTATGGAGTGACACCGAATTGGGAAGTAGAGAGCATATCGGAGATCGTAAAAGGATTAGATCTTGAATATAAAAAGATTGCCCAGCTCTTGGTTAATCTAGATCTTTCAGATAATCATTTGGTTGGATTGATCCCAAAAAACTTAGTTGCTCTTTCTGGATTGCATGGGCTAAACTTGTCCCATAATCAACTTTTTGGCAATATTCCAAGCAATATTGAAAACTTAGCATTACTAGAGTCTCTTGACCTCTCTAATAATCAATTGTCAGGACAAATTCCACATGCAATATCATCCTTAGCAACATTGAGCCGTCTCAACTTAGCAAATAACAATCTCTCTGGACGTATTCCTCAAGGAACTCAAATATCGACTATTTATGATGAAAATCCATCAATTTTCAATGGCAACCCTTATCTTTGTGGGGATCTACTTCGAAAAAAGTGCAATGCTAATGCTGTGAAGTCTCCACAATTGTCGAAAAGCATACCAACAATGGGGAAAGAAGAACATGTGTCAGATAAATTCGTTTTGTACATTGTTGTAACTCTTGGATATGCCACTGGATTTTGGGGAATCATCTTAGTTTTGGCATTCAAGACAAGTTGGAGAATTTCATGCTTCAAGTTTGCTGATGAGATGGTAAACAAAGTGTATGTTGCTATTTTAATGAAGTTAGCTAAGTTTCATAACAAATGCTTCAAAGGTATATGATAGCATGGAACTTAGCTGCAAATTTATTTTCACTATGTGTTGTATTATGCAAGTAATTTGGTAATAAAGAATAACATTTCTCTTTCATGTTTATATACATTTGGTTATAAATACCATAATATCTCCTTTTTTTATATTATGAGATAGTTAACAGGAAAAAAAAAAAGATCTTAATTGAACAATGTATTGCTTCGATTCATGCTTACTTTAAGTAGTCTTTGTCCTTCATGTAGTGCGAGAGGGTTTTAACAAATTTTCTTTAGGATAAAATAAAGTAGTAACTATTTTTACAATTTACTTGTGAAACCAATTAAAAGAAAGGTCTTTTGGAAAGGTACATAATTGTCTCTCATGTCTAAAAACTATTAGAATTATTACATTTATAGTAGATAACAAAGTACGTGGACTAGATTAGCAATGGTTGGAAGCATACATTATTAACACTCAAGGATTCATGTACAACTAGATTGCATAGGTTTACTCCTATACAATGGAAGATTACTAGATCAATTAGAAAACCATTAGGAAGTTAGTTTGTTATTTGTACAAAATGTACTTATATATTGTAATGTAGCCTTTCATCTAATTATTTCATCTTTCTTCATACAATTATTGGACTCGAAATGATTACAGATATGAATAACAATTGCAACTTTTGATTAGCGATCCTTACTACCTGTCTGGATTGGATAATCCAACCATGGCCATTAGTAACTTATTGTTTGATGGATCAAACTATATCTCGTAGAGCAAATATGTTGGATTAGATCTTGGTGTAAAAATGAAGCTAAGCTTCATAGATAGATATATTGCTTGACCAATTGATAACTCTCTAGGTTTAGTAAAATGGATTAAGTCAAATTATATGGTTAGATGCTGGCTTTTCAATTCGATGAATTGTGATTTGGCAAAAAATTTCTTATATACCAAATCGGTTTTTGAACTTTGGTTGAAAGTAATAGAGTAGTGTGGAGTTGGTAACAGTCCTTTGTTCTTCCAAATTCAACCTAAGCTCATGAATCTTAAACAAAACAATCAACCTATCAGTTTGTATTTTAACAAACTGAAGAGATATTAAGAAAAATTGCATGAAATACATCCCATTCCTATGTGTGAATGTGAAAGATTTGACTACTATACTTGTGGTTATAAGGAGAAATTAGTAGAATTTGACTCATATAACAAACTAGTCCAATTTCTAATGGGACTGAATGATGGATATGAAAGTGTTAGAAGTCAAATTCTATTAATAGAGCCTTTGCCATCCATCAACCAAGCCTTCTACCTTATGCACCAGGTAAAAAAGCAGAGGTAAGTAACATGCATGTTGCAATCTGATGTTAAAGCCATAGCTTTTATTATTGCAAAGTCTAATGCTATAAGTATTGTTGATACTAAAAGTTCATTTAAGAGAAGAAAGATAAAAAAAGAACTTACTTACCATCTCATGAAGTGACACCAAATTAGGAAGTAAACGGTGTGTAAGAGATTGTGAAAGGACTGGATATTGAATATAAAAAGACTGCCTAGCTCTTGATTAATCTAGATCTTTCAAATAATCATTTGGTTGGATTGATCCCAAAAAGGTTAGTTGCTTTTTTCTGGATTGCACGGGCTAAACTTGTCTCATAATCAACTTTCTAGTAATATCCCAAGCAAATATCGAAAACTTGGCATTACTAGTCTCTTGACTTCTCTAATAATCATTTGTCGGGATAAATTTCACATGGAATATCATCTTTAGCAACATTGAGCTATCTCAACTTAGCAAATAACAATCTCTCTGGACATGTTCTTTAAGGAACTTAGATATCAACTATTTATGATGAAAATTCATTGATTTTCAATGGAAACCCTATCTTTGTAGGGATCCACTTCTAAAAAAGTACAATGTTGATGCTATGAAGCCTCCACAATTGTTGAAAAGCACACCAACAATGGGAAAAGAAGAGCATACGTCAAATGAATTCATTTTGTACGTTGTTATAGCTCTTACATATGCTACTTGATTTTGTGAAATCATCTTAGTTTTGATATTCAAGAAAGTTAGAGAATTGCATGCTTTAAGTTTACTGATGAGATGGTAAACAAAGTGTATGCCACTGTTCTAGTGAAGTTAGCTAAGTTTCATTATAAATGATTCAAAGCTATATAATAACAAGAAACAAAAGTTGGATAATGTATTGCTTCAAGTCATGCTTACTTTAGGCTATCTTTGTCCTTCATTTGGTACAAGGGTCTTAACAAATTTCATTTAGAATAAAATAAAATAGTAATCGTTTTCATAATGCACTTGTGAAACCAATTAAAAGGAAGTTTTTTTTGGAAAGGTACATAATTGTCTCAAGACTAAAAATGTTTTTCAATAGCAAAACATAAGGGTGAGCAGGTAACATTGTCATACAGGGTACCTACCTAAACCTTACTCAACCGGATAGGTTTTGAGTGGGCATTTAAAATTATAAGGTAGGTTCTAAATAGTAATTTTTCGGAACCTCTACTTATAATGTAAGGTATGAATATAAGGTCAAGGTACCATGTATGTACCTCGGAACTTGTATTGCAAAGTATATATGGTACAAGTTGCAAGGAATATTGTATCTACCCTGTAATAATGATTAAATAAAATTAATAAATAAAAAAGAATATCGTTTCATTTGTATAGGTTTAAAAGAATAACAAAACGTAGCCTATAAGAAATCTAGACTAAACACGATGTTCTCATGTCAATCTCTTCCTCTTTTGTCTTTTCTTTATTGTATTTTCTTTCAACTTTATCTTTCTAATTTACTAAGTCCAGCTCAACTAAAGTTATAAAAGAAAGAATTTGCGTAAACTAACCTAAACAATATATGTTACTAACTTATTTTTCTTTGATACAATAATTTCTTTATATTAAATTTGAAAAATATCTTGTAATAAATTTATATAATATTGTTCAAGACAAGATTTAGTTG
Source organism: Lumnitzera littorea (assembly GCA_024138015.1). Lineage (NCBI taxonomy): Eukaryota > Viridiplantae > Streptophyta > Magnoliopsida > Myrtales > Combretaceae > Lumnitzera > Lumnitzera littorea. Next base: position 5,599,300 of record JAMXBB010000002.1, on the reverse strand, counting down.
AGATTAGTGTTTGTACCTTTTTTCTATTATCCAAGATTAAGGTTTGTACTAGGTTTGAAAAAAATTTAGTCGATATATTAAGATTTAGTATTATGATGCACGGAAGATCATTATAGATGGTGATTATAAATTGAGATATTATAATTTATAATCTATAAATATTTTTATTACCCAAATAAGTTAACCCGTAAATGAGTTCGCTTTACAAGTATTTATTTAGTATTTAAAGATGAGACTGAGATTTCATTAAAATTGATATTTTTATATAATAATAATTAGTAAAGAAAATGATCAAAAAGAAAAGTAAATGAAAGGAAGGGAAAATAAATAAAAACCAATTATATTGAAATTTACAAGGAAAAAAAAAAGATTTACATATTTTATAAGGTACATGATGGTTCTAGAGTACTATAGGGTAGGATACAAGTAGCAAAGTTTGGAAACTTGTACTTATAGGGTAGAGCACGGGTGAGCCTCCTAACCTATCTATCATATACTCGCTCACCTTTACTCCAAGAGATCAATTAGTATATACGTTATAGTATAAATGTTATTTTAATTGTATAAATCCAATTAAGTCCAAAAAGAAATATTTATTTATAGTTATTATGTATATTCTACCATTATATTTTACACAACACATTAGTATTATATTTATAAATTATTAAAACTTACTATGTAGCTAAAATATTTTATCACTTTTATTTCAATTATTATGTTATATACGAAAATAATTATAAAATCTCTTATGCAATTTATTTATCATACTACATTATATCTTGATCATTCGTTATTAATCTAATTTAATTATTTGAATTTGAATATGATTATTTACTAAAGATTTTTTTTAATAACCATATTTATCCCCATATACACTAACTTTCTAGGATAATAATCCTTAATCAAATGCATTTTATATTGATGGGAAGTTTTATTGACGTGTACACATAAATAACTTATGTTAAACCATATGACTAGTGATGGGTGCTATTTACGGTCAATGGGGCCACATAAACATTAAAAATAATAACTTACTATTAACTTATAAATGTTAGATGTGATCTTTACTATAGTTTAGAAGATTTTACTGTAATAGGTAACAAATTAATGTTAGACTATATTATTAATGATAGATGGGGTAGGGGTAGGGATAGGGGTAGTAGTATGTTATTAGGAAAAAAATAAGAGAATACCAATAACTTCCATAAGGCTGTTATAGTTTTCATGGAACTTTCAACTATTTAACAAGATATTTCAATAAAACCCTTTGAATTACAGTAAACCTCACAATAAATGAATAACTTTTAGTAGTTAATATAGCCTATTAACACCTCTATTGTTCATAACTTGCATTTAACGGAATAAGCCCTTATTACGATATATATTAAGATCAAACGCTGAGATACATCAATATAGCATTCTTGACTAGAAAGGATATAATGGGTAGCTAACCCCAATAAGTGACTTTAGAAGGAATATGTTCTAGAATATTAGTCCCTTATTTGATTGTATTAGAAACAATAGCGTAATCCATAGGGACACAATCAAATAATGATCTTAGACTAAAGAATAAGATCTAGCCCAAAATATCAAATATAACATTGATTCGTCTTAACAATTGATACCAAAGATGGTTGTATTAGCATGAGACAATAGAGGGTATTAATAACAACAATGTTAGTAATGAGGTAATATTCTAAAATAAACCACTAGCTCACTCAACTTTCTATAGTAGGCAAGAAACATGAAAATAAGAAATAGTAAGATAATATACAACTCTAACCAACAACGGTAGTAAGAAAAGAAAATCGATAATTGTAATAGGATATATAAATGAGAAATGATACTAAATATGGTTAAACAACAAGAGAATAGAAAATCTATGATTCTCATATCTCTCTCTTTGATGAGTCTTATTAATAGTCGAATTTCATCCTTAGAAGTTATTCAACCATTCAACTGATGAGAAGACGATTAACTCTATTATTAGTAAACGCTAACTAAGATTTGTTTCATATCTAATTTGTACTTAGGAAAGTGGCGCAAGCGATTATCATCTAGCACGATCCCATTAAATAACCACCCACTATTCTTGTATTTTAGGCATGTGTTTGATTATAAGGTTTCTATGTATCCTACCATAAACGATTAACTGATATTTTAGACACCCGACATTCGCCTATAAATACGGAAAAAAAAGCATTGTAAAAACTCTCTTATGACCTTGAACTATATACTTATCTTCTCTCAAACACACTTACCGACTTAAATATTGAAGTGACTATACTGGACTAGCCTTAATACTATTTAGTTTACCATGTTTTTGCAGAAACAAGATTATGTCCCAAAATCGCTCAACAACAAGTTTCATGTCCCTCTTTGTTGATAACCATGTCATATCAATCTTATACGATGTTGTGTTGGTCTTGCATCGTATTGACTTATGAGTAAAGTTAAGGTATCGATGTCTCCATATGTCTTGTCAATTGTATGTTATGAATTGAATCAAGTCAAGTCAAGTTGATTTAAGTCCTTTTCCATCTCGATTAAGTTTAAATTGGTGAAAAGTCAACATTTGTCAAACCGATTTCTATTTTTTTAATTAAGTTATATGAAGTACTAAATCTAAGACTATGAAAATAACATAGTAACCAAAAAAACATAGTGCACAAAAAGATAAGATAAGAGATGAACTAGCTACATAGTTATAAATCGGTGTAGAGGAAAATGGTATAATGGGAAGACTTATGCACATATTATACAAAAAATAATTAATATTATTACCATTGACATTGAGTTAATCTTGAAAATAAGGAATGTAGGGAATACAACAAAAAGTAAACTAGAGCACACATTAAGTTTATTATGGTAAATATATAAAATAGAAGGAAGATTATAAGATGAAATGATTTAGTACACTTGAAAACATAGAAGCTAACATGGGAGGCCTTTTGAATTAGTAGTTTTAAATTTCAAATCATAGAAGGTGACATAAAAGGTTTAGCAGAGGTTAACTTAGAAGGTCTTTGTTAAGGCTGATGAGGTACTTCATCATAAATGGATATGTAGATTTTGATCTTGGATTAGATGAAGTAGAGGATGGAGAAGCTATATATTTAAGAGATCGTCCAATTACATGAAGTGCTAAAAAATGTTGTCTCTAATCGAGATGGTCAGTTTATATCTAAATTCTAAGAAAGTTTTCATAAAGTTTCAGCGACTTATCACCTACAGTTGGACGATCAATTTGAATGGACTATTTGAATCATAAAGGATATTTTAATATCATGTGCTATGTATACTTGATTTTGGTGGAGATTAAGACATATACTTGTCATTAATAGAATTTGCTTTTAATAATAGTTATTAAGCAACTATACAAATGGCACATCAAAACTCTACATGTTGTAATTTATGTATAATGTGCTGAGACACTTTTGATGTATTTATGAATATTATTGATAAAATGCAAGTATTTATTATATTTATATACTTTTCTACTTGTATATATTTTACAGTAAAGTTCCATAAATAATTAGAATAGTATGAAATTATCATAAAAGTGTATTATCAATGAAATTCAAAGACAGCATATAATTAGAAAGTTATCCTTATTTGGATAAACATTTAAAGGTGATATAGATATTTAGATTAACACGTTGTATAACTAAAGTTAGTCTCACTGGATTGAGGAAAAAACATCCTAGTTATACAAGTGAGTCCCCAAAATTAAGTGGATATACCAACCATAACTTGCTAATAGAGGACACCACGTGCGTAATATCATTAGTCCCTCATCTATATAAATAAGTATAAATAATCCCTAGACTTGAGACCTTTATATATCTTATATATGGAATGTTGTACTCAATGCCATTAAACACAATTTTTATTCGAATTGTAAATAATATGGTTATTAGATGTATCATGAAATATAGAGAAGATAATGATGGGTTAAGATAGATTCATCGCTCTCTTAGATTAAGGAGTCGATATTCATGGATGCTTAGTTAAGATAATAGTTACTTGTAAGCCTGCGGCCACGATAAGTTTTATTGAGTCTATTTTATCTTGCAAACTAAGTAAAATGGTTAAACATTAATAACATAACATGTAACGATCTAATCGAGATATCATTTGATGAAGAAATTTGATTACGCAATAATCGATTAATAGTGATTTTTCATTACAACTTTTCTATTACGTTGGATGACCAATAACTATTGTTAAATGATTACTTTGGTTTGTGTTTAATAGACACTACCTTTTTGTATAGAAACCTAAAGGGTCATCTATTGTAATACTATTAATGGAACAAAATAATTGACTAGTAATTTCGATGAATAATGAAATAATGTCAATATTACAAAGTTTGAATAAATTGGTCTAAAATAATAAACTGGAAGTAATTTATATTGACATTTATTTTTAGGAAAAGTATAAAAAAGTCCTTAACGTTTTATGTTTTTACAAATCAGTCCTTAACCTTTCATTTAGTTCATTCTACTCCTCAACATTTTTAAGTCATATCAAATAAGTACTTTTATTAACTCCGTTAGTTTTTTCGTTATTGTGGCCACGTATCAGCATATAATTGATCCACGTAAGTACAAAAAAGTCCCTAACGTTTATCTATATATACAAATCAGTTTCTAACGTTTACCTATATATACAAATCAGTCCTTAACTTTTTTCATTTAGTTTATTTTAATCCTCATCGTATCTACACATAACGGAAAAATTAACGGAGGGACTTTTTTGTAAATTTATTAAAATATTGAGGACTATAATGGACCAAATGAAAGGTTAAGGACTGATTTGTATATACAAGTAAACGTTAGGGACTTTTTTGTACTTATCCCTTTATTTTTCCACATAGAATATACTTACGCTCGTGTACCTTTTAAAAGCTATGTATTTTATTATTGTTTTTTTGTGTAAAATTAGATGAAATTTATTAATTCTATATTTAATTGTCATTGAAAAGTTTATGGCAATTCAAAGGCTATCTTCCATTAATTTCATGTTCAATTATTATGTAATCGAAAAGTTGTGGTAATTGAAAGGTTTAATGAAAAGTCTCTTTCATTAATTTTGGTTAATGTTATAAAAGAGACAAAGGTAGATAAAAGAGTTATATGATTTTCTATTTAGATATATGATAACAAAAAAGCAATAAAAGGGAAAATAACATTTCACTTCCCAAAATTCCAATTCTAATCTGAGCTATTTAGCAATTCAAATAATTAGAATTTGTTCTTATTAACATATATATGGATATCATTAAAGGGACTACATTTAGAGTCCTTATAGTAAATACATTTGAAAACAGCAAATTGATATTCAGATCGCAATTTATCTCCATCCTCAAGAGGAGACAATATTTTCATTAAGAAAAAAGTAATTTTATAATGTTTTTTTACATATTTTTTTTATTTTGCATGTTAAACATGAATTCCGAGATAGGTTTTATAGTAATATTTTATTTTGTTACGTTTTTTCCTGATTTATAAAACCTAACAGTATATAGGCAAAAGTAGCAATCACCATTGTATTGTATTAGGATAGTGAATAGTATGTAATACCTAAACCAAATACGAATCCTCGAATGAGTGAAAAAGTAAAAGGTCATTCGATAAAAGAATAAAGGAAGTTGAAGATTGCTGTAAGAGTTAAGGAAAATATGATGAGGAGATTGGTTGCATTTGAAATAGAAGATCATGTCTACGCCAAGATAAGCCCATGTAAGGAATTTAAGCTATTTGGCATTAAATGAAAGTTAAGTCCCAAATATATAGGATGATGCGTCTTCAGGGTCGTACTTCAACTAGCGACTTATTGAAACCTACCTAGAATGCCCATACATACTAAAACCTTATTCATATGGCGAAGAAAGGCTGAATGGAAGGGGGCAGTCAGCTGGTTACTTCTTGACTAAATACCTTATGGATAGGGGATAGGCTATACCATAACAGATTGAAACAGAAAAGGGGAAACAATAGTGTTAGCAAATCCAAGCAGCCATCTATTAGATATGACACACCAATTGATCCTATTCAACCAAATCTAAGCACTCAATATGACTCATGAATACCGAAATATGGTCATTCGCCATTACTCCTTACTAAAAAGAATAGATAAGAGTTAAGGATAAATGAGAACACTAAAATTACTCAAGACCATTACTCCTTACTAAAAAGAATAGATAAGAGTTAAGAATAATAAAAAAAGAACACTAATATTACTCAAGAAATGGAACTTGTAATATTCAATAATGAAGTATAATTACTGCGTACAAATAAATGAGGGTTTATATATTAGCTCCACTAAGGTTATAATATATACATGAAAAGACAAAAAGGTAATTTAAATAAGATACATTAGACAATCCCTAAAGGGCAAAAAGGATAAAGAATATTTTATAAGAGAAAGTAAAAATTCCTTTTGTAAAGTTGTGCTAGAAGACACGTATTAAGAGGCAACTAGGGGCTTATAGTGCAGTTGGCTAAGCTAAAATGAATTTTGAGGCTGCTTGGTAGTTGTACGATCCTGCTTGAAAGAGGTCAAAAGAAAGTCAACAGTCAGAGCTAGCCTAATTTGGTTTAAGTTAAAGCTTAGGTGCTAAAGGATGTTCTAGTCCTCTTTAGGTCAAGTATCTTGGTAACCTAGCTCGGACAGTGGTCTAATACTAATTAAATCAATAGCTACCTGGGTCATGGTATAAGCTTGGTACTGGGTATAATTGCTCGATAGGTCAGCATATCTGCTTAATAACTATGTCGGTCATTACGAGAGCTTAACCTTTAGGTCCACAGAAGTGTAAAAGATTATGTCGAGATAGAAATCCTCGTCTTGAATGGGGTTTGAAGCTAATATTCTTCACGTGAGTCATTGCATTCCTCTAGCTTGACTACATATGACTAGTTTGAGGAGTTGATTGTTATCATAGGACTTTTTAAAATATCAGATAAATTGGATAGAAGTCTCTTATCAAATTATATTACCCTCGATCTTGTCAAGATATCATAATGTATTCCATACCTCTATGTTATGGAAAATTTGTAAAAACTCTAATGCGATGAGGGAATTGAAACTTGTGAAAAACTACAAGTTTGAAAATAAACCCATCAAAATACTGGATGTTTGAATTCAAAAGTTAAGGATTCGAGATTTAGAATATGTAAAGGTTAATGGGGAAGCAACCCAGAAGAAGAGGCAACTTGGGAGCCAAAGGTTGCAATGGAGGAACAAAACCCACGACTCTTCTAATATAGGTTATTAGTCTCTACAACAAAATTTAGTTAGTAACATATATGTTATCAAACATAACTCCTCATATAAAGACTTAGTATTAAGAAGTTTTGAGTATAAAGCATTTTTGAATGGGTTGGAAATGTAAGCCTCACAAATTAGCAATTAAGGTATTAGCATCTAAACTTAGGGCATTTGTAAGTCCTCTAATTAAGCTTGAAATTTGTGATGAGATCATAAAAGTTTGTCAAGGTGATCCTATGAGTTTAGATTTGATAATGGGATGATAAATAATTAAAAAGCTAAATATAATGATATTATATATTATATATTAGAAATGCAGAATTCAAGCTTTGATAATTAGCGAACTTTTACAGATAAATTATTTAAAGAAAAAAATTAACAAAATGACATGTAATAATATTTAAAGAGTGGACGAATTATTACAAGTCCACTAAGTTTGATTTTCCTAAAATATCCCTAAAAATGGGTATAACTTCTTCACCCCAATAGTAACTAATAAGTCGGTCCATGAAATTAAATCAGGATAGATGTCTAATTACTAAAATGACCCTCTATAGATTGTAACTAAGTGATGAATGACACATAATAAAAAGGAGTTATTAATAACCAAGCTTTAGTAATGAAAATAAATAATAAAACTAAAACCAATAAGTGACATATATAATATAAACCATAGTGTTTATTCAATTTGGCACCCTTTTTGAAAAATAATCCATATTTGAAATTATCATTTAATTCTTTATGTGGAATTTATGCCTTTATTTAACTATATTCATGTAATTCCAAAATCACTTCGAGATAATTATTCTAATTTCATTCTTTTTCTTGCTTAGAAACTAAGATGTATAGTTTTTGGATTCTCTTTTTTTCTTTTTCCTTTTATCTTTACTCTCCATTTTCAAATTGTTAATTTTCTCCCTCTCCTTCTACATATGTTGTAATGATAGATTTTAGGGGGAAAAAAAAAAAAACTACCTCTTACATAACAACTTCAATATTTGTGCATAGAAATTATGAGCCCCTAAAAGTGTATTTAATGCAACCATACTTAAATTTATGGCTTTCGAAAAATTTATCAGATTGACTTCAAACTTTATGACAAGGTTACAAATGTTAGTAGAAGTAACCTAATAAAGTTAAATTTTAAAAATAATTTAATAAAACCTTAATTTTAGTCGTAAAAGTACAATCATTCAGTATAGTATAAAACGTATTGAAACCCTTAAATTTAAACACTAAGATATAATGAGGCACTAGAGATAAATTGTAAGCTCTAAAGTTAAGCCAAGTGACCATAAGATTGAACTTAGAACACAAAATTTAGGGTGATCGGTTAAAGGATCTGATCAAACCCAAATTATAAACTATTGATAGAAAAATTAATAAAAACGACCCCACAAACTTGAATTTAAGAAAATAAGTAATAAAATAGGAAACTATAAAATTTTCAAATTTTAAGTATAATAATTGCTAATTACCGAAAAGGCGAAAAGTGTAATCAAATAACTAATAAATCACTAAAGATAGATTATATGTATACTAAAAATTATAGAATGACCTAAATAATAATTAGGAATGTTCACATGTACCCCACATGTATTTACGTATAGATAAAAATACGCGAAATTACTTAAATTGGCCAAAAACTTAGTAAATAATTAAAGAAAATTATTAATTAATTGTGAAAAAATCAGAAAAAAATCAAAAGGGTATGGAATGATGCAAATCTGGTCATGGTAAGTCAAAAGCTAAAGAAGAAAATTATCCAATTAGAATTAAGCAATACAAAAGCTAAAAATCCAGGAAATGGGGCAATGTCATGTCTAATTAATGCATATTAATTACCAAAAACATCTATAAATAGGAAAAAAATTCAAAGAACTCATTTGGACAGTTAGGAATCAGAGAAAAATAGAGAGCTTCGAAAATTCAAGAGAAAATCCAGAAAAAAAAAAAAACTGTGCAGTTAGGGCTAGTGAGCTAAACCCACACTTCACCACCACCTAGGACCAAGCTGCCACCACCACCCCACTCCAAATCTACCGTTTAGGTCAGCCGACATACTTGGACCAGATTTGGATGGCTAAAAAGTATCAAATTGGGTGAGTCCTTTATTTACCCCGATTTTGTGTAATTTTGTAAAATTAGTTATTTTGCCCAAAAAATTATGAAACTTATTATTCTGAGGTTTTATTGTATGTAGATTTAGGGAAAAATAGTGATTTAGTTTAATCATGTTTGAAAATATAGGGTTCTTAACAAATTGAGTAAAACCGAACATTATTAGAACTACAAATAAATAGGCTTATAAGTGTAGTTTAGAGCTTAATTTTTTTTTTCTGTAGAATGCTTATGTGATATAGAACGGTGTTACGAAACCATTTTTCTAAAATTAATTTTCGAAATTTTTAAGTTAATTTTTAGCCCTAAAATGATGGAAAAATTGGGTAATTTTGAATTAATTAGGTAATTAAGATACTAATTACAGATTTAGATAGTACTTAGATATTTAGGGATGTTAATCTCTGATGTGGAAATCTAATCCTAGCCTTTGGAGTATTAAGTATAGTTAATTTAGGAAATTAGGTAGTTATTGTAAGAAATTATAAATATGTGGAATTGAAAATTAATAAATCTAAAAAATTAGGGTTATTTAGATAATATTATAATAAAAATTAGAATATACTAAATCTGAAATAAAATTTAATTTTAGATAATTGTATAAAAATGTAAAATTTTCTCACATCGGGAATAAATCCGATACTCCAATTAGGATTAGCGTGTATCAAAATATTTAGAATACTAAATTAAGACCCAATAAGATATTATAATACTCGAGTTTAATGTAATTAATTTCACATTAGGATTCAAGCATAGTTAAGACTTCGGAATAAAAATTAGAATCTAATTTAGGATCCGAACCTCGAAATAGAGTAGAAAGAACTATTAGTACATTATAGGTATACATGGAAAAAGAAGTTAAATTATAATTTAAAATATGAATTCTTAAAGTATAAGTACTAAAAAGACCTATTTGTATTATAGGACACCCAGAGACGAATCGGCTTGCAATTAAGTGATCGGACGATTGAGAAATTCCAAGTAAATTGGGCTATTACTTATTGTAATAGAGTACTATTTTTATAGTACTCAGAGACTTAGGATTGTATATGGTTGTGATTGTAAGTAGTTCACACATGTGTTTGATATATCTGAATTCGTGCTGAAATTGTGGTATGATGGATTTTGTGTTATGATTGAATTGGTGTGAATTGTTTGAAAACCCTAAATGAAATTGTATTTTATTTAACTTTAATGACCAAAAATGCCATGCATTGTAACCCGTTAGGGGATCATTAGGATTCTCCAACCAAATACCGACCCCTTCGAAAGGGATAGTGCAGGATTACATAATGGTCCTTTCTTCATCCTTAGTCGAACTAAGTGACAGGAGAGGAGGTTGCGGCAAGGGTGAAGTCAATGGTTCGAAGGTGATCGCAGGAGGAGCGAGGTCTCCATTGCACAATCCCGGGTTCGGTTGTGAGTTGTTGCAGAACATGGAAACTCCTCAACCCGGATTAGAGTAGGTGAAATTTCTCTGATTTCACAACGGACTGAACTACGTTATGCGATGACACTTGATTGTTGCATTATACAAAAATAATTGCTTGATAATCTTATTTGTGCTTGTATGCATTCATAAGTCTCCAATTCAACTTACTGAGCTGTAGTTGCTCATACTCTTATAGATCCTTTTGTAAGTCCTAATTTCTAAACACTTTAAGTATTATGTCGCCTTATAATTACCTAGAGGTTAGTTCTTTTGAAGCCAGGGGTGTGAGGATCAATTTACTTAGTAATAAAGTGTAGCTAGAGTGTCCTTTATAGTTAAGGATGAAAGACCGATAGTTATTATGTAAATTAGTGAACAGTTGTGAATATGTAGAATTTCCTAGGAAGTTCTGTAGACTTTACATATAATTATACATGTTTATTAGAAATTTGTAATATTTATCATAATTGTAGTTAAACTTTTAATCGAACTGTTTACTTCAAAGCGAGGAGTCGTCGACGCCTTGTGTAGATCATGTCTATGGTAAGCACTATGCGGTCGGTTACTATCATAGAATGGTTTACACGGCGAGACTGTTGTGACTCTGTGACTTCGAGGCGTAATATAAATTATTTAAGCTACAAAATGAATAATATGATCTAAAACAACATATGAAATATATGCACACTTCCAAAATATATTCGAGATCTATAATAAATATATCCATAAATTAACCCCAAATCCTTATAAAGGTGTAATTTAAATGGAAAATCTTAAAAATTAAAAAGAAAACATATTCTAAAATTAATAACAATGGGTAAAACATAACTCAATAGATATCATTAATCACTATATTATTACTTATACAGGAAATATACATGTATATTAATAAAACTTCTAAATAATAATAAATAATTTCTTGAATACTAAAATCACATTAAAATAGCAACTAAATTAGCCAAGACACTTAGGGAAAAAATTGGAATCAACTATAGCAACTTCAAAAAAACACCTAAGCAGGTGAATTGAAAGTAAATTAAACTAAGAATAAGCAACCTCATGCTTGGAAATGTGAAACAGTAAAAAAAAAGGAACTTAACCACCCCAATCCAGTATAAATAAGACATCCTCACTTCCTTTCAAACATTTAGCAAGTTAGGAAACTAAAAAAAAAATCAGGAAATTAAAAAAAAAACAAAAGAAAAATAGGGAACATTATTGACTTATGATAGTTTAGCAACCAAATGGAAGTCTGTTATTGAATCCCATCAGCTTGCGAAAGAGCCCACACCGCCTAACTCTTCCAACATACCCTCATTGATTGTTGCCAATTGAAGCTCCAATGAACGATCAGTCAAACTTTCTATTATGTTATTATCCTATTTTCTAAAAATACTAAGTGAATTAAGAAAATTATTGAAAAAATGTATTTATAGGTTATTTTTAGCATACTTTTATGTCATAATTTTATTTTCATGAAATTTTAAATATTTTATATGCTTCTTTAAGAAATTGTCCTATTCATTCGAATTTTGAAGTGCAAAATAAATTTATTAAATGATGTTGTTTTAAGTTCAAAAATTTTTTATAGGATCCTTATTAGGGATACTCTAACTTTATGTAGCATATTTTTTATTACATACATGTTTAATATTTATTATATTCTTAACCCTAAAAAACTACTAAAATTGGAATTTCTCAAAATAAATTGGTTTTTATAAAAATAATTGATGAAAACGATACTTCATGATTTCTAGACACTTGTAATATTATCATGTTGGATATTACTTTGCATGTAAATGATATTATTTACTTAATTAATCTTAATTTATGGGCAAAAATGTAATTTTACCTAATTAAGTCATAATCACATTTGCATGAAACAAGTTGTTGTTTGAATTCCATGTATTTTTATGAGCTAATAGGAATTTTCATAGAATTATTTAATGATTTTTGCTATTTATTGTGAATTTTCCTAATTAAATAGTCTAAATTACTAATCAGGACTTGTTTTTAGCAATATTAAACTAATATATATTAATTATTTAATAGAATTATCACTGTACTTAATCTAATAAGATGTGATAAAGTTTGTTTTTAGTATATTTTGTAGTATTATGTGGCTCGAATTGTAACATACACGTGCTTGGCGATAGATAGTATATGTTCTTATCATGTTTTATTGAAAAATTATGTAAAAATATATTTTATTTAAATAATATTATATAAATATGATATTACTTACCATATATATTTATATGTATATTAGGATTAAAAGTATCGTTTTAAAATTATCTTTTTGAATGAAACTCATAATATGTATTGTAAAGTTTATACGAACTAAACGATATTGATTTTATCAAGATTGGATAACTTTAAGTAATAAACTAAACATTCTGATGCATTTTCGAGGTCGAACACACGAAGGAGCACCACAACGAATGAATCGAAGGGTAAAACAGAAAAGGGACTAACAAAGTCTGGGTAGCTACTGAATGGATATGACTTATCACTCGATCCTATTAGACCTATAACCCGCCAAATATGATACATCAATCCGAATTGAAGGGTCACTCGCCACTACTCCTTACTAAAGGGAATAGATAAGAGTTGAAAGATAACGAGAACACTAAGATTACTCAAAGTGAATAATTTTATATTGAAAGTTGGTTGATGTCAGCCTACAAGGAAATTGGGGGTTTATATAGTCGCCCACTAGGGTTATTTTACATATATGAAAAGACAAAAGGGTATCTTACAATCAAGCTACATGAATCATACTAAAAGGGGGTAAAAAGGACAAAGAATATTCAGTACGGAGAAGAATGAATCATTCTGTAATGTTGTGTCAGAAGACACATTTCATTTGATGGTTGGACATCAGGAGTATATTATAATACAGGCGTAAACAAAAGTGCTAGTGGTTAGAGGCCGACCTGATTTGGATCAAGGTGAGGGCCAATCAATCTAGTCGGTAAGTCAGTTGTATAGGAGTTAAACATCAGCGATCGGTTGGAGAGCTCGGCTCAACTAGCCTTTCCTAGGTTACCTTCTGGATGACTTCGCAGTTGGGCAGGAGCATGTCGGATACAGGTGAGGATTTGATAAACAGGTTGGCAGGAGGTCAGATTGGGATAGGAGTTGTAAACCCTAAAGCCAAGCCAAGTAACCATAGGTTTGAACTTAAAACCCAAGGTTTAGGACGATCGGCTAAAGGATCCGATCAAATCCAAATTATAAACTATTTAACAAAATACCAGTAAAAATGACCCTGTAAACTTAAATTTAAGAAAGTGAGTAGTAAAATAGGAGACTATAAAATTTTCAAATTTTAAGCATAATAACTGCTAATTACCGAAAAGGCAAAAAGTGTAATATAATAACTAATAAATTAGTAGAGATAGATTATATGTATACTAAAAATTTTAGAATGACCAAAATAATATTTAGGAATGTTCACGTGTACCCTACATGTATTTACGTGTAGATAAAAATACGCGTAATTGCTAAAATAGGTCGAAAATTAAGTAAATAATTAAAGAAAAATACAAAATAATTATAAAAAAATCAGAAAAAAATCAGAAGGAGAGGTCTGCAACCAGATCAGGTCGTGGCTGAAAAGAAAAAAAAATTAGCCAATAAAAATTTGCCAAACTAAAAGCCTAAAATCAAGGAAATGGGCAAAATCACATCAAATTAATGCACATTAATTACTATGTTTGTCTATAAATAAGGAAAAAAATCACAGAAGACATTTGGACAGTTTGTAATCTGAGAAAAATCGAAACACAAGAAAAATCGAGAGAAATTCCAGAAAATAAAAAAAAGAAAGAAAACTGTGCAGATTAGCAAGGTGAACTAGAACCACCACCCACCACCACCTGGGACCGAACCACCACCACCACCCTACCCTAGGACCAGCGTCTGGACCGGCCGACAGCCTTGGACCGCGTTTGGACGGCCAGAAATCCTTGAATCGGTTAGTCATTTACTCATCCCGATTTTTGTATAATTTTGTAAAATTAGTTATTTTGCCTAGAAAATTATGAAACTTGTTATTCTGAGGTTTTATTGTATGTAGATTTAGGGAAAAATATTGATTTAGTTTAATTATGTCTGGAAATATAGGGTTCTTAAGAAATTGATCAAAACCGAGCATGATTAAACCGGAAATTAAATAGGCTTAGGGATGTAGTTTGGGGCTCAAAATTTTTCTGTAGGATTCTCATATGATTTAGAACAGTGCTACGAAGCCCTTTTTTTTAAATTAATTTTCGAAAATTTTAAGTTAATTTTTAGCCCTAAAATGATGGTAAAATTGGGTGATTTGGGATTAATTAGGTAATTAGGATGTTAATTACTGATTTGGATCTTGATTAGATGATTAAGTAAGTGAATCTCTGTAGTGGAACCCTAATCCTAGCTTTTAGGTACTAATTATGGGTAATTAGGGAAATTAGGTAAAGAATATGAGAAATTAGGAATATGTGAAAATATAAATTACAAAATTTAAAAAAATAAAGTTATTTAGATAATATTATAATTGAAATCAGAAAAATAATAAATCGGAATTAATATTTAATTTTAAGTAAATATCTTAAAATGTAAGATTTTTACACATCGGGAATAAATCCGATATCCCAATTAGGGTTAGTGTGTACCGAATAGTTAGAATACCAAAATTACGACCCAATAGGATATTTGAATACCCGAGCATAAGGTGATTAATGTCACATTGGGATTCGAGCCTAATTACGACTTAGGAATTAAAACTAGAATCTAGTTTAGGAGCCGAACCCCGAAATAAAATACAACGAATTATTAATACGTTGTAGGTATACATAAGGAAAATGAGTTACATTATAAATTAGAATAAGAATCCATAAAATATAAGTACTAAAAGAACTTATTTGTATTATAGGACATCCGGAAACAAATCAGCTCGCAATTTGAGGATCGAGCGATTGAGCAAATTCAAGTAAGTTGGGTTATTGCTTATTGTAATAGAGTACTAGTTTTGGTAGTGCTCGGAGACTTAGGCTTGTATATGCTTGTGATTGTAAGTAGTTTGCGCATGTGTTTGATGTATCTGATTTCGTGCTGGAATTTGTGCTGTGAGTGATTTTGTGACTGATTTAATGGGTATGAACTTGTTTGAAAACCTTAACCGGAATTTAATCTTAGTTGACCGTAATAACCGAAAATGTCATGCATTGCAACCCATTAGGGGATCATAGGACTCTCCAACCAAATACCGACCCCTTCGAAAGGGATAGCGCAGGATTGCAAAATGGTCCCTTCTTCATCCTCAGTCGAACTAAGTGACAGGAGAGAAGGTCGCGGCGGGGGTGAAGTCAATGGTTCGAAGGTAGTCGGCGGAGGAGCGAGGTCTCCATTGCACAAGCCTGGGTTTGGTTGTGAGCTGCTGCATAACATGGAATTCCTCAACCCGGATCGGAGCGGGTGAAATTTCTCTGATTTCACAACGGACCAGACTACGTTGTGCGATGACACTTGATTGTTGCATTGCATGAAAATAATTGTTTGATAACCCTGTTTGTGCTTGTATGCATTCATGAGTCTCCAATTCAACTTACTGAGCTGAAGTTGCTCATACCCTTATAGATCCTTTTGCAGGTTCTGATTTGTAATCTCTTCAAGTACCATGCCGCCCTACAATTATCCAGAGGTTAGTCTTTTTGAAGCCAGGAGTGTGAGGATAAAGTTATTTAGCTTAATGTGTAACCAGACTGACCTTGTAGTTAAATGATGAAAACTGTTAGTTATTCTGTAAATTAGTAAACTGTAGTTATTATGTAAATCTTCCTGGGAAGCTCTGTGGACTTATTTATATGATTATCTACGTTTAATAGTAATTTGAGTTACTTATCATATTTGTAGTATAATCATTAATCGAACTGTTTACTTCAAAGCGAGTGGTCGTCGACGCCTTGTGTAGATTATCTCTATGGTAGGAACTGTGAAGCCAGTTTCTATCATAGAATGGTTTACACGGCGGGACTGTTGCGACTTCGCGACTTCGGGGCGTAACAGGAGTCCCCATCCCGACTATGGCTTAAAGCTAGTATTTTCCGTGCAAGCCCTTGGAGTCCTCTAACTCGACTTCTTGTGATCGGTCTGCTTAGGGGTCAGAAAGATTTGTCCTCAAATTTGAAGTGGTTTCTACTCATTCTTTTGGAGCACTTACATCTTCTTCAGCTGGTTGGTGTGGAATCAAATCGGACACATTGAAGGTAGAGGAGACACCATAGTCATCAAGTAACTCAATTTGATAGGTGTTACGGTTGATCTTTTTCAGGACCTCAAATAGGCAATCAGCTCGAGGAGATAGTTTACTTTATCTTAAGTGCGAGAATTGCTCTCGGCTAAGATGAACCCATACTAAGTCTCCTGGTTAGAAGGAAATAATTCGACGCCCTCGGTTGCCAATATCTTGTTGTCTCTTATTGAATTTGGTAATCTTCCTCATGACAAATTGGTGTAGCTCATGCATTTCTTAGGTTCGGTCCACTTCGGATTGACTTTCTTCTTTAGTTGCTAGGGTGCAGATCGTGTCTAGGGGAATGGTTAGGTTAAGGCCATAGATGACTTCAAATGGAGTCTTTCTTGTTGTACTGTAAACAGTTCGATTGTATCCGAACTCCACAACTAGTAGGCATAGATCCTAATCCCTCAAGTTCTTCCCTACAACAGCTCTGAGTAGATTACCCGATGTCCCATTTACCACTTCAGTCTGGCCATTAGTTTGAGGGTAACTACTGGAGCTGAATACAAGCTTGGTCCCAAGTCTCCTCCAGAAGGTCTTCCAAAAATAGCTCAAGAATTTCGTGTCCCGATTTGAGACAATCTTCTTTGGTTGTCCATATAATCGGACAATCTCCTACAAAAATAATTTAGCAATATATAAAGCATCGTTAGTCCAATGGCACAGAATGAAGTGCGCCATCTTACTGAAGCACGCCATCTTACTAAAGCGGTTCGCTACAACGAAGATAGAATCTTTTCCTTTGGACGTCCGGGGCAACCTTAGGACAAAGTCCATGCTGAGATCGACCCATGGTAAGGTAAGTGTTGGTAAAGGCATGTACTCTCCATGGGGTTCTCTCTTCCCTTTAGTATGCTTACAAACCTCATAACTACCGACTGCCTTATAGACATCCTTAACCAGACTTAGCCAGTAAAAGTTCTCGTTCAACAGATTAGTTGTCTTAGCTTCCCCAAAGTGGCTTGAAAGTCCACCGCTATGAGCTTCCCTGACCAATAGCTCTTATATGGAGCAATTTAGAATACATAACCTGCAGTCCTTGAACAGATAACCATCCTTAAGATAATATCATCCAACAACTAGTCCTTCATGACACTATTCAACAATGGAACTAAAGTGAGGGTCATTGGCATACTGCTCAGTGATGAGTGAGAATCCTAGTAGTTTTGTCTGCAAAGTGGTCAATAAAGTTTGCCATTGTGATAGAGTGTCAACGACCACATTTGCACTCCCCTTCTTATGTCAAATGACGTACGAAAACCCTTTTATGAATTCTAACCATTTTACTTACCTCTTGAAGAGTTTGTTCTGACTCCTAAGATGCTTTAATGATTCGTGGTTAGTGTAAATAACAAACTCTCGTGGTAATAAGTAGTGTTGCCAAATAGTAAGGGCTCGGAAAAAGGAGTACAACTCCTTTCCGTACACAGAATAGTTTAAAGATGGGCCATTAAGCTTTTTATTGTAATAGGCAACGGGTCGTCGCTCTTACATTAGGACAACACCAATTCCGATTCTCGATGCATCACATTCTAATTCGAAGGGTTTGTTAAAATCCTATAGTGATAAGACAGGTACTGAAGTGAGTTTACTTGATTTCTCTAAAGCTCTGTTCAACTCGATTGTTCCACCTAAATCCTTCACTCTTCTTCGTTAACTCAGTCAATAGGGTAGCTATTGTATTGAAGTCCTTAATAAGTCGCCTATAGAAAAAAACTAAGCCATGGAAACTTCAAACTTCAGTGACATTCTTTAACGTGGGTCATTCCAAAACAGCTCAGATCTTCTCCTCATATGCTCGGATTCCTTCCTTTGATACTACAAACCTTAGGAATATCGCTTCTCTCTGGCAAAACATGCATTTCTTTACATTCCCATACAACTCCTCAACTCGCAAAATGTTAAATATTTCGTGAAGATGCTGAACATGGTCGTTTAGGTTGGCACTATATACCAACATGTCATCAAAATATACAACTACACATCTTCCGATTAGAAGGCGCATCATATGGTTCATTAACCTCATGAATGTGCTCGGTACGTTAGTAAATTCGAACGGCATAACCAACCGAATTTGATAGTAGCCACTTCGCAGATCAATCTTTGAAAACATCTTTGCACAATGAAGTTTGTCTAACATGTCATCAAGCCTCGGTATCGGGTATCTATTCTTGACAGTAATTTTATTGATTGCTCTACTATCGATACACATGCACCATGAACCATCTTTCTTCAGAACAAGCAGAGCTGGTACAGTACAAGGGCTCGTGCCCTCCCTCACATATCCTTGCTCAACAAGTTTGTCCACTTATCTTTTCAGCTTGGCAGCTTGCTCAGGGTTCATCCTGTATGCCGGTTGGTTCGGCAGGGCGACACCTAGTTGCAGATCTATATAGTGCTTTATGCCTCGAACCGGTAGCAGTCCTTTAGGCAGTTCTTCCGGAAACAGGCCAGAATACTCGTTTAACAAGCATTGGATTTCTTCCGGGACTTCCTGTAATTCCCTCATCTCCATTAATCATCTAACTAATAAGAACATCGGCTTATCAGCCTTCTCAACAGATCGAAGTTCTCCATAGCTCATCACTAGGGCCTTTTCTTGTTAGCTCAGGTAAGCTGACTTTGGGTTTCATTTACTTAGGATGGGGTTGGGGGTTACAACACTATCTTCTTTCCATCCTTAACAAAGATATAAGTGTTCTTATACCCATTGTATGTAATACATTGGCCAAACAACTAAGGTCATCCCAGCAGCAGATGTGAAGCCCCCATTGGGACGACATCGCACACCACCTCATCTTTGTATACATTTCCAACACTAAACGATATGGTCACTTATTCAGTTACATGTAAAGCACCCTTATCATGAAGCCAATGCAACTTATAAGGTCGGGTCTACACAAGGGACCGTGCAACTACATTTGTACAACTTCCTCCATCACAATGATTATACACAATTGGCCTCTGATGGTACACTTGGTATGGAATAGATTTTCTCTCTAATCTTCATCCAAGTTCGGTAGAGTGCTCAAAACTCTTCTCAGTACTAGAGTCATTACTTCTCCCTAGTCAGCATAGACATAGGTCTCCTCCTCTTTAGCTTCGGGCTTTCCAACATCTTCCTCGGGCTCACTCTCGTCAGTACTATCCACTGCATCTCCTCAGAGCACCATGATGCATCGGTTCGAACACTCAACAGCTATGTGTCCAAAGCCTAATCATTTAAAACACTTAACCTCGCTGCTCTTTTGTCCAGAGGTCTATCCCTTCTCATATGTTCTCAAGATCAGCTTAGCGTCAAATCAGCTTGGCTGACCAAATTAACCCTGCAAGCCAGCCCTACTATCATCAAGTCTATCACTCCTGTCCTCGGGTCGGTATGGCCTCCTCGGGTCGGTATGGCCTCCTCGGGTCGGCTTGAATAGGTCGACGTGGTACTGGGGATCGGGAGAATGTCGGCCCAGGTCGGCTTGAAACATTTCTCCTCTATTTCTCGACTCTTTACACGATCTTGATCGACTCTTCTAAGGTATAAAATCTCTATACTTCCATAATATTGTGAATCTCATACTTGAGCCCATAAATGAACCTTGATATTATACAGGCTTCCAGTTCTTCTATGTTGGCTTTGATCATCAACAAAAGAACTCTCTAACATAGTCATCAACGGTTCGGTTTCCTTGGTGAAATTATTGCAATTTTGCAAACGTATCTTACAGGTACATCTCAAGAACGAATCTACCCTTCAACAACCTTTTTATCTCATCCTAAGTTCTAATACCTTGTCTTCCATCCCTGGCTCATGCTACATTCAAATTCTTCTACTACATTATTGCATACCTAGTAAATTCCAGTGTAGCAAATCAGACCTTGACAGCATCCATATACACATAATAGTCAAATACCTTCTTGACCTTTTCTTTTCACTCTAAGTATTCATCTGCATCTCTATTTCCACTGAAAGGCGAAATTTGAACCTTGACATTATTTAGCTCTTGAGGAACTCGATGTCCTCATCCTTGTGTTTGGTGATAATCAACTTCCTCTTCCTCACCAAACCCTTCAATATCCAACTCCTCATCATCCTCTACAATCTCCTCTAACTTCAGTCTTCATCTAGCAACTCCTCTAGCTCGAAGGAGTCAAACTGGGTGATTGGTTTGATTTCTTGGGACATAGTGTCTCTCAGGAGCATCATCTTGTGGGTTTTGTTGCTGTACACCTTAGGATTATTGCCAATTGACTTGCATTACGGTGAGTAGACTCTCAATAAGATTTATAATTCTGTCAAGTTTGTCATCAACTGACCCTGGGGTGTTACTACCATTATGACTTCGACCAGGTTGAGCACCACTACCTTAGTCACTAATAACTCCTTGAACACTTGAATCTGACATAGTGTAATACCTTTTCAAATAGATTGAAAAACTACTAGCAAACTTGCTCCGTTGTTACAACGAAAAATAGAGTAAAACAGAGTATCAATGAAACCACACTTACGAACACACATGACGTACTACAGTAATTGTAGAAGGAGCACAGTAGCCATAGATAGTAAGGTGAAACAAACTGAAGGGGAAAACAGAAAAGGGATTAGTAAAGTTCGGGCAACTATCGAATGAATATGACTCACCACTCGATCCTACTTGACCTACAACCCGCCGAATATGATATACCGGTCCAAATTGAAGAGTCACTCGCCACTACTCCTTGCTAAATGAAATAAATAAGAGTTGGAAGATAGCAAGAATACTAAGGTTACCCAAAGTGAATGATTCTATATTGAAAATTGGTTGATGTTAGCATATAAGGAAATTCGGGGTTTGTATACTTGCCTACTAGGGTTACTTCACATGTATAAAAAGACAAAAGGGTATCTTACAATTAGGCTACATGAATCATACTAAAAGGGGGTTAACAATAATAAAGAATATTCAGTACGAAGAAGAAGGAATCATTTTGGAATGTTATGTAAGAAGATATGTGTCGCTTGATGGCTGGACGTTAAAAGTATATTACAATACAGGCGGAAACAAAAGCGCCAGTGGTCAGGGGCCGACCTAATCTAGATCAAGTCAGGGGCCAATCAGTCTGGTTAGTAAGTCAGCTGTATGGGAGTCAAACATCACTGATCGGTTAGAGAGCTTGGCTTAGCTAGCCTTTCCTGGGTTACCTTCTGGACAACTTTGCAGTTGGGCAGGAGTATATTGGATACAAGTTAGGATCTAACAGACAAGTCAGCAGGAGGTTGGATTAGGATAGGAGTCCCTATCTTGGCTATGGCTTAGAGCTAGTATTTTTCGTGCGAGCCCTTGGAGTCCTTTGGCTTGGCTTCTTGTGATCGGTCTGGGGGATTGATTCCTATCACATTCTTTATGGTATTATGAGAAATATCATCCTATGATGTTAAGCAAGTACATCTATCAAATTCTAATATAATGAATATAAGTCCGAATTGATCCCTCAAAGAACTTAAGTATTAATACTAGCCTTAGTACGTTTCTAAGCAACTCTTTCCTTTCTTTCAAATTTAGAAGGAATCCTAGGGGAAGCAAGAGCTGATCTTACGAAGATAAAAAAAGTGTTTGGAAGACTAGTGAGTAAAGCCAGATACCAGGAGGACTTTTACATCCAAGTCTACTTTGTTAACTAAAAAATAAAACTCTTAAGAGTGAACTCAGTTACTACTAGAGTTACATTATTTCCCAACTGAGTGTCCGAGGTAAGGGTTGCTTGGGGCCTTGAGTCCACGTGAGTTTTGAATAAAAGAAGCTTAATCAAGGTGAGAGAGATAAGAGAGTAAGGACGAGGAACAAAAGCAAATGCCAAAGGTCAACTGTATAAGGGCAAAACTATGTCCTCTTTTTCTTTTCAAGAAGGAAAAGTTAAACTCAATTCAAAGATCACAAAGCCAAACCTAGCTGAAAAAGTTTACACAAGTACAAACTAACAATTCACAAACTAGTATACAAGACAATTGATAAGATCTAAGATATTGACAACGCCAACAAATTGATAGGGGCGTCGTTGATAAAGAAAAATCACCCTAAATAAATAATAAAAGAGATAAGATAAAGACTAGCTTTTGCTTAGCAGAGAGAAAAGATGAGGCACATGCTCAAGGGATATCCTCAGAAATGGGGAGACCTTCAACTTATGTCTGGGGCTTAGCGGACGCAATCACTCATTCTTAAAATCATCATTCTTAAGACCAAAGATTTAGGTAGAAAGGGGTAGAAACTCTTTGTTCCTAATTCTCCTGTACTTAGATCCTTCGGAACTACAAGAATCCTTAGTTAGAATGGAATTCCAACCAGCACCCTTTGAGATTTTGAGAAGAATTGCTCTTTGGAGAACACAATAGGATGAAAGTTGTAAGTCGTGTTTGGGGGGGAAGGGCATTATTGTATCCTGTGGCAAATGTTAGCAGTTTGAGTCCGCTCATCTCCAACTCATGAAATTTTCCAATAGAAAGCTATATGATAGCACCCAATTTTTCCGATTCTGCAGTCCAATCTATGATTTATCATTCATGGACATAGATAAGATCCTTCTATTCAGTAGCACCTTATGATAGCATAGCCTTAAAGTTAAGGGTAAGGTTCAAACTAAGAAAGGCTTGCCGTAGATACGTAAGCACCCAAAGATAAGAAAGAGCGTAGTAAGTAACAAAATGCTTTAGGGAGTTGAAAATAAGTGTAGATTCGAAGATTCCCGAATAGGTCAATCGTACGAATTGCTGCTAAATCCATAGGTAGGTAAAAGACAACCTAACGATTTAAAACATCTTAGTAGCTAAAGGAAAAGAAAGCAAAAGTAATTCACTTGAATAAGTAATTAGAAAGCAATAAATTAAGACTGACTTCAAGAAGAGAAATAACATAGTTAGGAATTATTTCTGCTAATGTTTAACATGTAACCACTAAAAATCTATCTAATTCCATCTCTATTATTCTTGATTAAAGGGATTTGCAATTAAAGTTAACACCTTTTTTAAGCATATTAATCCTAACCCTAAATTATTTATCAAAATCTCTTCACTTAGTAATATAATTTAGAGTTGCATCAATGTACAATGAATTTCCACACAAAAATAATAATTTTCCATAAAAATCATGCATCTTATCTCTAAGTAAGCATGTAACTTTCTTCAATTATATTAAGATCTCATTACCTATGTGATTTCTTAATCATCATACATAATATCATAAATCGATATCCTATAAATGTTAATTAACAATAAAAACATATAATTAAATGAAGAAAGATGGAAACTTTATTGATAAATCCAATAGTCATATGAAACCTTAAGTTCTACAATCATAAATACAAGAATCTTAAGCTATCATGATGAAATTAGAAGAAAATTGCTGCAAAATCAAGAAGTAAACATGAAATACCCTTTTGTTAATGAAAAATCTCTTCATTCTAGAAATTAGATGATGCTTATACCTTTTTCTCCTTCCTCTCCACCTAGGTCGTGTAACTTACTAACTTTAAGCGCTAAAATTATCGTGAGTGGAACATAGCCTAGAGACAAGGTTGTATCCCCAGGTTGTATAACTTACTGACAAAAAATTGCTACTTTCTCCTATTGTATAGATATAACCTAATGACATGGTTATGTCCCGTTTTAAAACTTCATAACTCATTCATTTAAACTCTGAATTGAGTGAAACTTGATTCTTTTTTCTTGTTTTCAATCTAAGAATGTATTCAAACCTTTAAATCAAAATTTTACTTAATTAATTATCAATTTTTTAAAAAACAACAAAAAAATATAAGAAAAATGCTATAAAATCACAATAAGAGTTATGATCCTACAATGACCTTTCTGTAATTGAAACATGATTTAACTAATAAAGTCTAGGTCTTGATACAATTGAAATGATATATTGTAAGTAATAATATAATTATGTATATCTATTAGTATTAGTTAATTTAAGATTACATATATAATAAAAATATGATAATTAAGGTGCATGTACTTATATCTATATTAAATAGTATAGGTTAAGAATATAAAGATCATAATATATGTATAATACACTTTAGGTATATATATATGTATTTATATTAGATAAGTTATAAAAAAGTAAGGATATAAAGATTATAATGTACCATAGTATCGAGCCTGATTTTTCGGTTTTTGTTTAAAATTGATTTCTCATTTTCCGATTAATACTAAATCCTAACTCATTTAATATTAATCATCGACTAAAGAAATTGAGAAATTTTGATTTTTTATTAAAAATTATTTTTTGGAGTTGCCACCCGACTAAAGTCGGGAAAAGAAGAGAAACCGTAACCAATTGGGTGGATTGGTTACGATTTAGTTACTGATCTTTGATTTCAATTTTAACAAAGAACCAGAGGGTTTCGAATTCGAGGGTTAACCTATTAAACTCTAATGGGTACCACTATTTATTTGCCGAAATTAGGATTATATTTTTATAATTATAATATTTAAAAAATAAATAAATAAAATCAAAAGAAAAAAGAACCTAAGTTTCTACATATTTTATCGTCGCCTCGAAGGTGCCTATGTACCCGCTAACCAGGATCAAATGATCGTAGTTCTCTGCAAAAAATCTTTAGTGTGTTGATTTATTT
The DNA here is from genome assembly GCA_024138015.1 of Lumnitzera littorea. Lineage (NCBI taxonomy): Eukaryota > Viridiplantae > Streptophyta > Magnoliopsida > Myrtales > Combretaceae > Lumnitzera > Lumnitzera littorea. The sequence goes on along the minus strand of JAMXBB010000002.1, from coordinate 5,573,573 downwards.
TAATTTTGAAAACCGTCCAAATTTACGTTTTAATTTATTCGGTTTATTTAAAAAAATTTAACGGGGTCCTGACTCTTGAATGTTATTGTTTTATAAAAAATACTCTAAAAATCCTATTTTTAAAAGGGCCTTTTATTAATTTTTATTTAAAGAAAAACAATTTTCATGTGATAAATCCTTAAGTAAAGCCAAATCTAAAAAGATGACTAATTCTAACAACCACCGAACTAATATATAATTATCTACCAAAATAAAATAATTCTATATAATACACTTTATATAAGAACTAATACCAAAACTCCTAAAGTCATATTATATATTATGTTAACTAAGAAAATATAATAGTGTGTATATATATAAATAAAAAAAAATCTCAACAACCCCTAAAGTAATACATATATACATTTATACTCATATAACTATTATTAAATAACCCTTCGCTTAAATCATTATCTAATCTATATAATAAAGAAAACTAATGCTAAAAGAAATGCCCTAAACTAACATATACACACATACATACATATATATATATATATATTGTTAAATAACTAAGGACAAAATAAAATACTAATATAATATAATATAATAAAAATACAAAAAAATAAAATAAAAAATCTAAAGAAACTGAACCTGAACTGTTTGTTTGGTGAAAGCAACGATCAACAGCGTGGCTTGTTCGTGTTGTTAGCGTCGGTGTAGCAATGCTTGTTATGTAGGGACTCGTTTCTTCACAAATCGAGCGGCTGCATCAAGTGCGGTTATGCGAAGTGCAGAAACTTATGCTGTGGAATTCAACCGTGGACGTCTGTGAAGCGCTGGAGAGGACAGTGCAGTACGATCGATTTTTGTTGTTATTGCTGTCGTCTGTATGTTTGGTTGGCGAGTACAGCAGCGTGGACTTGCTGCAGTAGTACTAGATTGGAGTTCTCGCTGCGGATTGGTTTGAAAGTGTTGTAGGAAATCCTACAGTAAAGCGTTAAAGCTAGTCGTGATTGAGGATGAGACACTGATCAGAATTGGCTGATGAAGATTGCCATAGTTCAGGTTTGGTTGGCGAGGAGAGTATATTGTTTTGTCAACCACAAACGATCAGGGGATTCTGCAGCTCGCAAGGTCGTCGGCTGTTCTGGGCAGGATCATGTACAGCAGCAGCGGTGCGATGGTCGGAACAAACAATTGTCCAGTGTGGTATTGCTGTTTGACGCCCCCAATGTCGTATTGTTGTTTGACGCCCCCATGTTCTCCTGCTGATTGCTGTCGTTGTCCGTTCGCTGCTGGTCAGTTATGTGCTTGAGAGGTGCTGTTTGTGTTCAGTGTTTGGGGTAATGGATGTGGAACGTGTTTGAGCTGCTGGATTTTTAAAGAGGCCGTTGGAGTTCAAGGTGTGGCTGATTGTACGCAGAGTGCAGTGGACTCGTTGGCTTTGGACTGTGTTTGAGCAGTAGATGCGAAGATTAGTTTGTATGCACTGTCTTTGTATTTGGATTTTCTGGATTTTTTTTTTTTTTTTTTTTTGCTGCATGCCCCCAAGTTTAATCTGTTGTTTTTTCTTTTATAGAGTCCAAATCAAATCCTATCATATCTATATTGATTTTAAATCTTGCTTCTGTAAAGACAGAAAAATAAAGATATAGATACCTGCTAAAACTCAAACCCATGACCTCCAATTAAATCCATTCCAATACTCCAATACTTATCCGTTAGGCTGTTGACCTGTACCTTGACATTCATTACAATTAAATTATATTTAAACTATCTGAATCCATAAACTAAAAATTTTTAACTAAACTAAAACTAACACTAAAACTAATTATTCCTAATGTAAATTACTTCCTAAAAATCTACGAAATTTTTTATAATTTTTCCTTTTCTTATTTTTTTGGTATTTTCATCATTTGTTAATTTTTTATTTTTAATTTTTATTAATTTTTTTGTTTTTTTTTATATTTTGAATTAGAACCCTTTTTATAAAAATAAAGATTAAGACTTCAGAGAGGCAAAAATTAGGTATCTACACAATGTATATAAAACATATATGTATATATATGCATATATGTATCCTTATTAAAATAACTATATAAATAGTATTTTCGATCAAGTTGTACGATAATATGAAGAACTAGATAAAATTTTAATATTTTCATAAATCTTATAAAAATTAATCTGGTCTTTGATATGTATATGACTTCTAAGTAGGCGAGAGGCTAACACTATCGATTTACTTGAGTGAGCATTTGTATAAGTAAGTGGGATCTATAGAAACTAAAGTATATGCTCACTTGTGATTGTAAATAGTTATTTGTATGCATGTTATGCTTGTGCTTGGTTACTAAAGTGGTAGTTAGCAATTGAGTTATATATTTTGTTTTGTTAGTGATTATATTTAGTGTGTTACGAATTGATTAATCACCTTTAACCGGATTAATATAAATATGAACTAAAACTTTAAAATGATATACATTACATCCCACTAAGGGATGGTTAGGTTTTTCTTCGACTAAATTTTGACCCTTTCGATTAGGTGTAGTATGCTAGCTTTTCTCCATTTTTAGTCGAACTAAATAATAGAAAAGAAGGTCGCGATAAGGTTAAGGACATCGGTTCAAAGTTAGACATAAGATGAGTAACGTCTCCATTATATAAGCCCAAAATTGGCTATAAGAGGGCATAGTGGCCTTTATGATTGACATTGTAACTATAATATGGCAACTCTTTAACCCAAGTTATAGCGAGTATAATTTATCTAACTTCATAATGGACCAGATAACATCATGCGGATGATACATTGTTTGTTCATACATTGCACGTAATAATTGATTGATAACTTAGTTATTTTGTTCAACCTAGTATACTTTTTGCCCTTACTCCCAACTAAGTTGTGATTTACTCATTCTTCTATAAATTTGCTTGCAAGTTTTGATTAAACATGCCATGCAACAATCATCATCAGGTGTATAAAAGGTGTAATCATAGCTTGAGTGAGAAGAAACTGGTGGTGAAGTGTATTTTAGGAACTTTTTAGTTTTTTAGGATCAGTTGGGCCTCCTGTGTAATCTAACAGGATTCCTACATTTAAGTTGTCATACGTACTATATACTTTTATAAATATTTTATACCTAGTCTAACTATAAATATAAATTTGTTATTTATATAAATATTAGTATGTTTGTGAACTTTTTGGTTTTTTAGGATCAATTGGGCCTCCTATGCAATTGAGTAGAATTCCTACTTTTGAGTTATGATATATTCCATGTACTTTTATAAATATTTTGTACCTAATATAATTGTAAATATAAGTTTGTTATTTATATAAATATTAGTATGTTTATGACACTATCATTGCTTCAAAGTAGCTTAGTATCTAAGTCTTATGTATATTAAGGTTATACTAGCGATTGAGAGAATAATTTCTAGCATAAAATTGATACACATAGCGAACTATTATGACTTGACAGCTTTTGAGGCATGGTAAAAATTATTCCTCTTTCATTTTATCATTTCAAATCATCTTGCTCTTAAAAGTCATGCAACAATTGCAGCATCTTTTTCTATTATGATATCCTCAAATTTTGTATATATGATTTGAGACATATATATATATATATATAAATTAATCATGAGAAATTTAGCTTCACTAAAGGTAATAATGGATCTTAATGCCAATAAATTTTTTCAAATTATTAGTTTTAAAGTCACATTCTTTAATTTTCTCATTTTCATAATGAGTTTTTAGAAGAGATTTACTTTTAGTCTTTTCAAATGGTAATCCTTTGAATAAGTGCGTTTTATAATTGGTCTGGAGGGGATACCTTAAAAGGTAATATGAATTGCATGCTTAATTTAGGTAAGGATATGGTTACTACTTTTCCTCCTTTTTTTTTTTCCCTTACTTAGGTTGTTTTTAATTTCATGTTGATTTTCCTTTTATTTTTCATTAAGGATATCATGGAAATGTAAATTCTATAAATGGAGTCCCAAGAATTCGAGGAAGAACTAATGACATTTGCTTTTTGGGCAAATGGCTTAATTAGTAAACCATTTTGATTAATTTTGATTTTGTATGTCATTCTTCCTTTAATTACAGTTATCTTTGATGAAAATTCTTAATTACATTGTATTGAGTCTTCTTGAAATTGGTTTCAACAATATTTTGGTATATTCATACTTGAAAATTAAATTATACTACCCAATTATGTTATAAATTGGTTTTTGAATCACATTGAGAGTTCAATGACAAATGAAGCAATTAAAGCAAATTGACAATTCAAGGACAAATGAAGCAATTGAAGCAAAGATAGTAGTATACACTTTATCATATGCCATTGTATAGGTTTAGCAATTTGTAGGGTAGTTTGCATTAAATGGTGATAAGAAAAATTATAAGCTGAAAAGTTTTAATTTATATTAATTATGTATGGTATATAAATAGGCTATCACATTCGACATTCTAAGGAAATGCCTCCTAATGATTGCATTTTCATAGATTTTTCAAAATGATTTCTTACTAACTTAGTCAAACTATGTAATAGAAAAGGGAATTACTATAAAATTAGCAACACCAGTTTAGAGTCAATTGCTACAAAAGTATCGCTTCCCTTACATAAGTTTAAATTTGGTCATAAGTCAAGGCATCACACTAAAACTTTGAAACTTCTCAAATCTAACTTAAAGTAAGTACAGTTTCTTTAATCTCACACAATGTCATGGATGGCTTTTGACTATAGATTGTATCTAACTAATTAATTGGCAACCTTACTTATTGTGTTGTATATGTATAATTTTGTCTTCGTCTCTCCAATTAAGTAATGGTTGCTTATATCTTAATAAACTTTCTATATAAGTTCTAAAAGACATAACACGACCAAACAATTCTCAAGTGTAAGGAAGATGTGCATGGGATTTTGAGTGAGGAATAAATGGAGCCCAAGCACATTTTTATGCTTTTTGTTTTTAAAGTCAACTGAGTCTTCTATATGAACTAATCTGTCATACAACTTGATTTTTATATAAATCGATGTTATCTCTAATAAAATAAATTCTAATTGATTATACTCTTTAGACTATCAATATTTCAAATTAGTTTAATCGTATATTTCTTATATATTTGAAGTCAATTATGGTTTGATATGTATAATTATCTTATCGTTGAACCATAGCTTTTAAAATCATAGATATCAAAAGATTTTACCGTGATATTTCCTAGAAGCAGGGGGGAGAAATCGTAATTTTTGATAAATTAAGGACAATTAGGAAAATCAATCGGCAAGCGATGAAATTGCAAATGACCCCCAAACAAATAACCAGTAAGCGGCAAGCAATGGCATAACATAAGCATTAAAGCAAGGTCTTCTAAGGAAAGGAGAGAGAACACCGGAAGAGACGACTCCGCCTTCTTAAACCTTCTCGTCTTGCTTTCACTAATCAAAATGGACTATGATTACAGGATCAGTTCACACTATCCGATGTACAGGACACCTTCATCTTCGTCTGCTTCTTCTACACAATCACACTCGCACGGTCAATCAATGTACCCTAGGGTTGGTACTGTAGCCCCTCCTCATGTTGGTCGTCCTTCCCCTTACCACCACACTACTCCTCCACCGCCTTCTTCGTGTAAGTTTCTGATTCTCCGTGCACGTTCTCTTTTTTATGTAATTGGCTTGAATTAGGCCAAATGGTTCTTAACTTTGTTGATGTTGACCGTCTATTTTGGGTTTTACATAGCGTTTTCGAATTAAGTTAGAGAAAAATTTGGGAACTTCACCTCCAAATCGATTCGTGATCGAATAGGAACGAACTAGGGCAAGATTGTTATTTTTGTTTAGCTGTGATTTCCGATTTCATGTTTTTAATTGCGGAATTGAATTGGATTGAAGCAATTGAAGTTAATTAGGGAGAAGCTGTTGCGTTTATTGGAAATTTGACTTTTGTTATTGCAGGACCGAATTGAATTGGCCTAATTATGGCAAAAGTTTTTCTTTTATTGCAATTACTATATTTTAAACTCATGATGTTGATTTTAGGCTTTAATAGCGTATATGAAATGAATTAGGGAAAAGCTGTGGATTTTTACTGCCAATTTGATGCTTTTTATAGTATACTGAAGTGAAATTTGAATTGGGAATGAAATATGTTATTTCATTTACTGTTTTAACTGCATAATTGAAGTAAATGGATTGAATTGGGGAAAATAATATTTGCTTTCATTGGAAATTTGATGCTAATAGAGGGATCAATAGAACTGGATTTAATTAGAAAAAATGATTTTCTTTGTAGTGCATGTTTGATGTTTTAATTGTGTGAGCAAATTGAACCGTACTGCCTTATAAAAAATTTGTTGATATTGTTCCAGATAATCGTATAACTAAATTTAACCGAATCAGTGTCAACTTGTTTGATTTCATTGACATTCTTATTGGTAATTGTATCATTGACATTTTGCTGTTTTCATAAGCAAACGGAACTCAACCTGATTAGGGAAAAGCTGTTGATTCCATTGCCAGTTTAATGTTTTTGATACCATAACCAAACTGAAGTGTAAAATAGTGCTAATTTCCATGGCAAATAGATGTAGAGTTGAATTGAACTGAATCAGAGACAAATATCTGTGGTCTTTCTTTTGAATTTGGATCTATGAACTAAACTTTATGGTTCTTGTCATGTTGAGTTGTTCAAGCTTGCATGTGCAGTCAACTGATTCTTCAGTTATGATGTCTTTTCTTTTGATGGAATAGCAACAGGAGGATTGGGCATCAGGGTTTCTGTAAAGCCAGAATACAGAATCACTCCTCCAGTAAGCTTCATTCTCTGTTTATATTCTTTTAGCAGATTAATGTTGTTGATGTACAAACATCATCTTTGGAATTCTCTAGGGAGATTACTATCTAACTTGGGCCTCATCCATTCTGCTGATTTTTATTTAATAATCCCTTTTCAATATGAAAATACTTTTCGTGAAACAAATCAGTCATTGATGAGGTTTATTTGGAAATTTTTTAAGAAAGAAAAAGGAAAGGTTGAGTAAAGATGTGTGCATATAATGCAGTTTGAGAGCATATCGTCTAGATATGCCATTTCAATCGCCTATTTCCTCCACCATCAAATAGGATTAATGGTGTTGCTTCCATTTCTAAGTTAATGAGATTACATTCATGGAGCAGCCTCCATTGTCACCACAAATGGGAGATATACCCCGGAGCAACTTTCAGTTTGATTTTGACTTTGAGAAAAAAGTTCTAGCTGAAGCAGAGAAGGAAAATCCAAATTGGAGCAGGCTTGCAATGGAAAATCTTCCTGCAAGAACCGCAGAGCCACTACATCCACCGGTATAATCTCTTGTTATTTTCAGATAATTGTGTGTTTGGCGTTTTGTTATGCCTTTCTATGGTCACTCTTCCACTAACAATTTTAGACGAGAAAGTATGTTAAAAACCCTTGCTTTGGGGGGCATTACCTGTAATGCAAGGATTATGTGGACATTTGCATTCTTGCGCTCTTCACATGAACACTCTTTGAAAAAAATTAAAAAATCACAAATATATCTCCTTTTATCTTTTTTTTTAGAAGGAAAAAAAAAAAAATTTACTTCAATTTTGTTGGATTGATGTGGCAAAGCAAAATAGGGAGAAGTATACTAAAATTGTAGTATTTTCATCAGGGAAGTACACTAGCTTGTCAATTACTTTTTTATGTCTGGGTTCAATCAAGTACTCTTAACTTTTAAGTGGGTCATTTAAACCCTTTATGCTAATGCCAATATTCAATCAAACACTTTTATGTTTAAGGTGAATTAGAAAGTTATCTAAATTTTTCACATGAGACAAAGCTGCATGGTTCTCTTAATTATATCCCCATTGTTGAAAATGCTATTAGTTGTGACATATAGTAGTTTTGGTGCTTGGATACGTTGGATGAGGTGAGATAATAGGAAATTAACCAATATGCAATAGTTGTCAGGACAATAATTTGGTGCAGTCATTCATACGCACAATGTATAAAATTGTTGATATTATGCTCTAGTCTTACACTGTGTTCGAATTTTTGATATGCTTGAATATGTGCTGGCTTAGGGTCCTGTTGGAGATCCTGTTGTTAGCAAATACATTGCATCAGGGCTTAGCAGAGAAGCTGTACCAATTGCAGTTGCAAATTATGGGGATAATCCTGTGAAGGTGCTCCTCTCTTCCTACAAGAAAAGGCATGCTGGAAACCATCACCTAATGAATGAACCAAGAGTTTATACCTGATGAGAGGAATTTATCCTTCAATATCCACTACTTTATTATACTTTTGTTAAAAAAAATTCAAGGCTCTTCGCACTATGGAATTGTTTAAGGTCACGATCGTAAATGCACGCACACACACAAACAGAGGCACTGTCTCAGTAGAATAGATTATATTGCTCCTCCAATATATGCGGGGACACAACTCATTTATGCGATGAAAGCCTCTGGAATTGCCTTCTGCAAGTAGTTTTAGTTCTCTCATATGTGCGAGTAGCACTAAAATACATTAGCCGAATGTTTTATCTCAGTTTAATCCACTTCTTTTACTTTTATTTCCATAATATGTATGATTGATATTTCTACACCATCCTGGATTATCCACCTCCGATATGCCATGATATGTCACCTGGATGTCTTTCTTTAATAATTAGTTGGATGTCCTGTTGAATTGAGATGGTGTAATGTATCTGTATTTCAGGTTAGGGAGTTTGTCAATGGCTATAATCTTTTGCGGGAAATGGGATTCTCATCAAACAGTGTTGCTGAAGCACTAGCTACATACGATAATGACATGGACAAGGCCCTGGCTCATTTCTTGAACGCTTCATCTTGATGTTGTGTGGAGCACTGGAACTAGCTTCTTGGAGAACGATTCTTTTACTTCGTCACGTTGCTGTATCAAGAATCTTCTTTATTTGTAGCATCCTAAAAATGTTCACTATTGTTTTTAACTGTTGATACGAAGTTAGGGTGTCTCTCCTTTCACATTGAAGCACAAGAGATGGATTAGAATAAGATTGATAATATACACACTGCGAGCCTGCAGCCATGTCTACATGATATTTCCCCATTGAAATCCCTCCTTTGAATACAAATCAAGATTTTACGGTTCCACCATTACCACATTGAGGGGCAGCAATAATAGCATGATTTTGAAGGCCAACAAAACAGCCTGTTTATATGGGGGGGGGGGGGGGGGGGTTGTGCTTTTCATGCCTAGTTTCTTGCTCAAATAAATTGAAGGTAATTGCAAAAGAAATAAATCAAAGTAATTTAAAGATGTAGCGTATCACTGCGAAGAATTAAGCAAGGTCAACAAAGAATAACAATTCTATGATCGGAGCATTTTCAAAAAGAAAAAAAAATTTATATTCCATGGTCGATATTAATTTCTTTGGTTAAGGAAACTATGGTATTAACTTATTATGAAATAGACATCTATTTTGTATCTTACGAAATAAACACTATGGTATAACTTCTTATAGACCAAATGTGAGGATAGCTACTTCACAATATCAAAAGCACAATGGGATTCGATTCCTGCTAACAAAACATAAAATTAATGCATAACCACATGATCAGATTGGTAATGCTTGAACCATAAACACCATATAAATCAGATTAAACATCATCGACGGGAATAAAAGTTACAACTACCTTCACGGAGTCCAACCAAAAAAGGGAAAAACCTAATGGACCTACGCACCGACGTAAAGATTCAAGGAAAAAAGGAAACTGATTATCTGCATTGCCGATTGGCACTAATTTTCTATGTACTCAAAATTCGACTCTATAACTGAATCATCACCAGCACTATCAATTTTCTGAATGAAAGGGAAAAAAATAAAAAATTCTCATCTATCCATCGTCCAACCTCAAATATTGGCACCTATCAAACCTTGGGTGTGGCATGAAGAATTACCACAATAATTAATCCATCAAATGAAACAAGTGGATCTGGTTAGCAGGCTGGCAAATGCAGGTCGCCAAGGTAATGGCAGAGAGCATGCGCAATGGGTTAAAGGTTCTCTGCACAACCTATAAGAAGTCCTTGGATCCAACTTCATACGTTCCTCACGAATATAAAAGTCAGATTCATACTCCCGCACAAATAGATCCTGAAAATGCAAGAATGTCCCATCGTCAGAAACAGAACAAACAGAGAACACCTTTTAACGCCTTCTTCAGTTTATTTATTAATCTATCTATTTTTCATCATCATCATCATCATCATCATCATCATTAGCATCATATGAGATGGTACTTTAGGGTTAACATGGAGTAAAAAAACCTACAACCATTATTGTCCCACAAAATCGAAGAAAGAAAATTCTACTACCATTGTTGTCGCAACATTGCATTGCGATGCTTCCCAACACAGAAAATAAATGCTTTTCTCTGAAATATTTGTTTTATAAAGAAAATATCGTTTTTACAGGGAAAATAATACAACACTTTTAAATGTGTGGTTAAAAAATCTTCATTGGACATTAATAATAAACGTTTACTAAGAGCTATTTAAAACTCAAAGAATATCGAATATATTCTTGTGATGATACACGGAATTACAACTTCGGTTTTCTTTAATTATTAGGGAAAGAATACATATAAATCATAAACGTAAGTGCTTTTAAAGTTGTCGTCATATCTCTTAACAAAAATAAAATAACCAAAAGATCGACATAAAAGCTAGAAAAGGAAATAAATAAAAAGGAAAAGGGAAATAAATTTGCAAGTTCATTTCCAGGCTAGGCTTCCACAATGGTCCTTAGCAAAAATTAATTTATTTTTAATTGGCAGGGCTTTACAAGGCATTAAGTTCATACCATGATTTTATCCCATCTGAAAATGGGGTAGGTTTTAGCTACCAAATTCACCCCACGTTAACAGTGTCATGCACCGTCTTATTCCATTAAAGCAGAACACTGCAGACTTCGGTTTTTCACCACCCATGATCATCTCTAATGGTACTTTCAGTGACTCAAGTCACAAAAGGACAACTCTGAAATGTGAATTTCCTTGTAAGAGTAGAGAGAGATGGGGTGCCCAAACACACCGGTCAACACAACTCTCCAACTGTTTAGTGCATTTCAATATGTGCATGTGTCTATGAGAGAGCACGGACAGAGACAAGCAGAGAGGGTCAGAGACAGAAAGAAACCTGTTGACCAAGATGAACAGCAAAACTTCCCTTCATTGATATATCTGACATCAAGCCCAATGAACCAGGATCCAGCGCTAACATCATCATGTGCATACGTTCGAAGAATTGATCTAAAAATGAATACATGATGTCTGATCGTGCAAGACATACAACTTATTAATCCAAATAAATAAGAGAGGAGTACCTATTTATTGAAATAAATTGTGCCAATGCCCGTGATATCACATACAATTCACCTGAAGCATGGCGGAAGTATCTGCAGAAAGACGCTATTGTTTACACTTAAGAGTGATGTGGAGATCAAGTCAAACTGAGAACTAAATCACCAAAACAGGTTTGATAATGCTACATGCAATTCAGGAACAAAACCAAAGGGAGAAAAGGATAGCTTAATTAATTTGCGAGGATGGGAAAGCATGGCTGCTCACAGAGAAAGTGCACATGCAGAATGATACCAGTGAAGATGGCAATTTACGGAAGTATACTTTAGCAAATACACTGACAAGAATCAAGAATAGTATTGCTGCCATGCATTTTCAACCCTGTTGCACACAGTTGCATCTATTTCTATATGCAGCTTCCATCAACTTTTCAACACACAGGTTATTTGGCTCTACACATGGAAAATTGGACCCTAGTGTGGTCGCCATCTCCTACATATCAAAAATCAACAGAGATTGTATCTATTTCTCTATGCCCGCCTATTCTTTTTTTTTTTTTTTAAATGGCATCTATTAAGGAGGATTTGGTCCAATATGTTTAATGAAGTAATAAATGCAGTTCCACAACCATGAAAGATAAGTTTAATACAAGAACTGGGCTAGCAATCATGTGACATGGGAATCACCAGAATAATTTGGTATACATACATGAGACGGAAAACTATAGATAATCTCCTTTTCACAAAGTGAATAAAAATTAACAATATATAGCTTACGATTTTTTGTCGCCAAATTTCCACCATTCTGGTTCGTACCACTTGTGCCCCCTGCAAGTTATCAGCAAAAACATGCATTACACATATAAAACATCTTCAACTGCTTCCCTTTAATCACATTTAATGGGAGCTCACCGCTCAGAGAATACTTCACCGGATTTCATACACCCAATATAAACGCGGGGCTTGTCTAAATGAGCTGTGATTGTCGCCAGCAGAGCATCTGTTGGGAGAAAAGAATGGAGTTAAGAAACATAACCAAAGCACTCCTGGAGAGATGGTCTTTCCAATAGAGATGCTCTAACCATTGAAATAACCATGCCATATGAAATGGTCAAGTATGAAGGAGTGGAAACTGAGCAATGTCTTACGCCATATTTCAGTATTAGTTGTTGGATATGAGAAGGATGAGTAACAAGTAGAAAGGGGATAATTATCTAGAGGCAAAAAAGGGATGGAAGATTACATCTTTTTGACAAAAATCATAAGCATTGAATTTGGTTACATGCAATAGATAAGAAGGGAAAAGATCATTTAGAATAAAATCATACACGAGGGAAGAGAAGTAATGGGTAAAGCTAGGACACACAGGAAAAGACTAAACTGGTGAAGCTTGAGTTCACTTCCTCTGTTATCCTTTTAAGGGGCAGAAGGCAGATGATTTGGTTCTTTCGTTTCTTCTCTCTCTCTTATGGGGACAATTTTTACAATCAAATATCATGTATTTCTCCTTTTGCTAATTTGATAAAATAAAGTTCCAAGAGCTACAATCAGAATCCCCTCAATCTCATTATCCTAATCAACACAATGTTGTAACAAGCACTGACCTATGTTTATATAAACATCATCCTTTACTTTAGCATAGAACTCAGCATCCCATTTATCTGCAGCATGAGCAAAGAATAACTTTGTCTTCTTTGGCATTTCATCAGGAGCCTCCACATGGTCACCCTGTTCATCCATAAAATGCAGAATGATTAAAGCTACTTGAATCTAATTACTAAGATGTATCCCCAAAACATGTGCAAGGAAGTTCAAGACAGTAAAGTCACAAGCACATAAAACTATCAATACTAGCAAATAGCACAACCAATTGAAAATTTTAGAAATTAGAGGAAATCGTGCAGTAGAAAAATGTCAGCTGTGGTCATGGAATTTTCTTCGTTTTGGTTAGTAATGTTTCTGGTATTAAGGTTGAGGGTGTAAAGTCATTAATGTTTCACTCGTAGATAAAGGCACTCGTAGATATGCTGCTGTTTTACCACTTTCCTTTAAAATTAAACAGTAATAAGGGAATGAAATCATGTTGTAGAAGATTGCTAACACTGCTCAATAACTCTAAATGACCAAAATAAAAGAAAACTCCAAGTAAAATGTTAGGACCAAATAAGTGGATACCATACTATCTAACTTTTCTTAAACATACTAGAAGTAAGCGCAAACTCAATAAAAGCAAAGCAGCTTCTTCAATTGAAGCCCTTTTTTTTTTTTAACCTTAGCCCCTTTTCTTGGTAAGGTCAGTACTGCTTATAATAAAATCAGAAGGCTGTCAACCAGTAAAAGGCTTTCTATCCTACAATGGACATTCTCAAAGCATTGCGTGGATGTCTTGAAGGCCGAATATGTCAACAATGTAATTAATAAACAATGTTGTCACAGAATATTTTGTGAGATCACATACAAGAACCAAAAAATCATTGGTTTGCCTGTTTTCACTGTTGATGGCCCCATCCAAGCTGTCTCCCCGATTTGCACTGCCAGATAATTGAGAAGAGAGCTGAGAAGAGCAGTCCGGACACATATGGACAAGAAAACTCACAGGATAATCTTTTTTAAAGAGAAAACGGAAGTGAAACCTTCTTCCAACGACAAATCTTATGACAATGCCCTTCTCATCTTCCAACCTCTTTAGAGCTGCACCTGAAAGAAAGCATTGGGACTTTAACTCAGATAGAGAGGCAAATAAGTAGATAATGAATGAAACAGTACAGTACTGAAATTAAACCAAATAACATGATCAGATCCAAAATGCACAAACTAAAGCAGCCGGTTTGCAAATGTTTATACTGTTTATATTCATAACCAACAAAACATAATGGCTCTGTAATTAATGTATATAATCATGTAGTACACCAATGCTTGCTTCCATGTAAAATTGATCTTTGTTGTAAATTCTAGACTTTACTTTCATATATAAAGTAGTAGCCCATGAAGGATCAGGCTTGCCAGCTACTTGAGAGGCACCAGCTAAAACTCATTCTGAACATCACATCTACTCTAAAACCGACTTCCTGCAAGCTGCAAAACTTAGTAACGATTACTAGCGGACTAACCCCCATTTCTCATGACTGTTGGCTTCCATTAACATGAATCCAACTAAATTTATCCAATTAATCAAGACATGCAAATTTCATCTCCCAAAAGGACATTCTAAAGATTACATTTCAAAGAGGTTGCAAGTTCAGTTTACAATTGCATCTAAGAAAACATGAGTAACCATTGGGTTACCACTCACTTCAGATAGGCATAAATTCACATGCTCATTTGGTGGACATCCTTCAGAACTAAGTTTTTCTGGAATGCTACCAACACAAATTTAAAACTTGTAGAGTCAATTACAAGCCTCTATAGCCATTCTTGCATTATGAAGGTCAAAGGCAGAGATAGGGTTAGTTTGAAATATTTTCCCTCTGTGTAGTGCCAGCTTGGGTGCAGGGGCGCTTCAGTAGTTGCAAAACTATGCAGCACTTTAAAGTCAATATATAGCCATCTCATGGCGATAAGTATCACATAAGATAGGCAATGCAAAGTCCAACAGTTATATTTAATTTTGTTCCCCCAAGTCGAAGACACCCTCATTGATAATTCCTTATCATTTATAAGTATCCCCTTCGAAGATTAGCAAATTAGTCCACCACTGGACCTTGCTAGCAAAATCCTCATACCTCATAACAAATCGCAGCTATCCTTAATAAGGCATGATTCTATCATAATTTCTTGCATATATTTCATCAAATAAACACAAAAAGTAGCTATTTTGTAATTAGGGAAGTACCATACCACTTCCCATCCATGCCTTTCGGATTGCATCCCTATTGTTTCTACGCCCGAAACTAGTCAAGATTCCTATAACTAGCAGTGGCCTTCTCTTAGTTTCTGATGAACGCTTTGAAACAAAACCCTCTTTTTTAGCTGCGGTCAACTCCATCTCTAAGGCTGACAATTTCTTATGCTGTTCCCTGAAAGCAAAAGACACTTCGCCTGTAACTTTTTACCTAAAGCAAATAAAGATTAAACAAAGAAATCTGTGAAACTGAATCACCACCAATAGGAAGAAATAATGGAATTAATTAGACGAGTTATGTGCCAAGCAGTAATTCTTTTACCTGCAGGCAATTATTTTCAAAGTGTCATCAACTGAAATAGCAGATTGCCCCTAAAATGAAGAAGCAGACATTTGTCAGCCAGAGGAGATAATGAATTTGATGTTGCATTACATGTGCTTATACACAACTTATATGAGATTCAGATCCCTGTGTGCAGGTTTAACCCATCACTGACAGAATATAGCAGAGAATTTGATGAGCACTAGAAGGTATGAGTTATTGCTTAATTGCATTCTATGAAAGAACTCTGCTCCCGAAACCCAACAATTTTCTATTATCATGACTGAAAAACCAACCAACGGATGAAACCTCATAATTGAAGCTCTAGTAGGAACCCTTGAACCATAGATCTTTTTGCCTGCCAATGTTTAGCAAAAAACCAGACACAAACCCCATTTCAACCTTGGATTCAAAACTGAGTTTAAAATTAGATCCAAAATCCAATTTCATTGTATAAAGCCTCACAATTGAATCGACACCATTTCTTATTAGATCCATATTCCTGACAATTAACAAGGTTTACTAGCTAACAACATATCGCAGTCCTCCTCCACCAAGGGCTTGGGACCAGCTAGTTCTCTAACCAGGACCATTTATCATTGATCAAATCCAATCCAACTACACCATATCGAAATAGTCCACTTTAATTAAAACCATGCAAACCATATAGCTCCAAAATCTTTACGTTTCCACTTACAAGCATATAACAATTTGATTGAGAGAGAGAGAGAGAGAGAGATAGAGGTAGATTCTGACCTGACCAGTTACTCTATCGAGCTCCTTTATCAAATAAACCCTATTTTGCGAATCCTGCCATAACCTAAGCCCTCCAAAAATAAGAAAAAAACAAAAGGGACAATCAAACTTCAAAAACACTTTATCAAAAGTGAATTCAATCAAACAATGTATGCCAGAATAGTAAAATTACACATAATAGTAATCATAATGAATTGAAATTACGAACCGGCCGGCGACATAAATCATTGCAAAGGAAGCAAACATAGCAAGCATTAGGGTTGAAATTCTCGACCGAAACATCGTTCCCATTCCGTTTCCGGATAACCGAGTACTCGATCCTTTATTGTGCATGATCTGATTCGAATTCAGTCTAATTGTATCGCAAGCGCATAGATAATCGATCTCCAATATCGACGGAAGAAAAGTAGAATCAGGGTTTTGGATCCAACTCAGTGATTGATTGAATGAATTGATTGGCGATGTTTAATTTGGTATTTGAAAATAAAAAATAAACAAGCGATTTTATTTTTAAATGAAGTGAGAATGTAAGGAAAAAGAAAAAAATAAGGAGGGGTTAGTAAGTGGGTTTTCGGCCAACTTTAGTGGGGGACGGTGTCGCCTCCGGCGGATGGTCGTGGTCGGAGGTCAATGAAGTTGTGTATTTTAGTAACTGGAGGAGTAGATCAAAGGTCTTCTTTACGTTACCAATCACGACGACAGCGGACGTTCGTTCCTTTGGGAAAAATATGTTTGGCATTTAATGGATACATAGATTATTGATGGAAGAGCACGAAATAATAAATATGTACGTGTGCACGCGCATGTGTGTATATATATGTATATATATATGATGATTCGTATTATATATGTAAAAAAGATGAAAAAATTTAAACTTGGTATATAAAAAATCGTTAATAATATATATTTATAAAATCAAAATTATAATAAATTTTGATTTTATAAATATATATTATTAACGATTTTTTATATACCANCTTTGGGAAAAATATGTTTGGCATTTAATGGATACATAGATTATTGATGGAAGAGCACGAAATAATAAATATGTACGTGTGCACGCGCATGTGTGTATATATATGTATATATATATGATGATTCGTATTATATATGTAAAAAAGATGAAAAAATTTAAACTTGGTATATAAAAAATCGTTAATAATATATATTTATAAAATCAAAATTATAATAAATTTAAAAAAAAAGTAATAAATATCGATCAAATAAAAAATATAATAAATTTTTTAAATAATAGTAACATTGAATAATTAAAATAATAATAATTGTAAAAATAAATATGATACAAAATAACAACCGTATAATTGAAAATATTTGCAAAATAAAAAGTGATATTTAAGAAAACTATGAGTTGGATTTGAATTTAAATTTTTTTTAATAACTACCATAAACTATAAGATGTATATGATAGTTAATAGGTAGTTAAAAAAACGGTTTCCTTTTAATATAATAAATATACATATATATATACATAAACATGTATATTATTTCTCTAGTAGAAAAACTCTTAAAAATAACTAGAGGAAGGATAACGAAGAAAATATATATCACAATTCTACCTTGTAAAAATCCATGATTTTAGGTTATAATTTTAAAGGAAAAATTACACCTTAAATCATCAATATTTGAGGTAAAGTTCAAATAAATATCAAATCCTTAAATAGTTAAAATGGAGAATTAAAGTTGATAAGTGGTTTAAAACGATTGGTTAAAAAGAAATTAATATTATGATAAGTGATTCAAATATATATTATAACCTTAATTTAATTTCACAATTTCTTTAATTTTAATACTTTACTTTAATCACTTATTATAACATTACTTGATATTCGATTTCAACCACTTAACATAATGTTAAATTCTTTATTTGACTACTTAAAAGTGCAATCTACTTTGAAGGTTGATCATCTCTTATATAATTCTATCTAATATTCAATTTTTTTTTTTTTGTAATTATAACAAGAAATGGATTATTCAAACCTAGTGCATCTTACTTAGAACACAAGAGTTCATGTCATTAAGCTACAAAATTGTTGACGTCTAATTTTAAATTATTGAAAGAATAAAAGTAGCAGATTTATTGCTTGTTTGTAAAATCATGAGAATTTCTCCATGAATCGAGCTAAGGTTTCAACTTTAAATAACGATCCGTAATCTAAGAACTATAATCTAAATTCATCCTAACTCTACAATTAGAACAACACAAATACAAAAGCTCCCAAGAGTTCATTAAAGTTAGTATGAATGCATAAATCCATACAAGTATGAACCGTGGCAATCCGATAAAACTACATAAGAACTTTTTTATTCATTTTCACTTTGTTTATGCTAATATAAATGATTTTATAATTTATATATAAGATATCAAAACGAGTAACAAAAAATAATGTAGAATAATCTATCTTTATCTTCTTTGCCTCCTAAATGTCATCATTAACAAGTCTTTATTCAATTGTCCAACTAAGCTTGTACCAACCGGTCTCAATCTAACTACACATGTCATTTCAACCTTTATCTTTTATTTAAGAGGACTCATGTGCAGCAAGAAATGGATTATGCTTAGCTTGCATGAGCTCTTCCCATATGTCTTGACCATCAACTCCAAACTGCCCCCTTTATAGAGGTAAAGAGTCTCAACATGTTTTGTTACTCCCTAGTAATAGCATATGAAAAGTCTAAGTCAAAGTTGTGCCAATGAACTGGACTCATCTAGGCAGTGATTTGTTGAGGAAAATGAGTAGTTAGAGGTGACTTGTCATGTTGGGAGGTTAATTAGCTTTGATCCATATGCTAGTACGCTCGTATTCATACTTTAGACACCATCTTCTACATCTATAGTGTCTCTCTTACAGTGGATAAGGAGTAATAAAAGCCCTTGATCGACATCAGTAGGTTCATTTCAAACTTTATTATCTTCTAAATAGATGCTTCTATATTAATGAACAGCTTGGGCAATCTTAGGTATTACACACCAGTGTTATAATATTGCATTTGAAGAAGTCAATCGATGGACATAGCCTATATTCAAGATCACAACAAATAAAGCAAGGCATCAATCCAATTGATATGTCAACTAATCATGTTGTGATACAATGTTGTATATCTGAAGCCAACATAATCAACTAAGCCAATAAGTAGTTGTAAGGCTCTAGAATCAAGGACATCACAAACTACTACATGTCCCTAGACTCTATTAACATGTTAGGTGTAACACTAGACTAAAAACTCCAAATAATACTATAAAAATCTTCAAATAATCTCATACAATTAAATCTCCAAATAATGTTAGAATAACTTTTAGTTAAAAAATATTGATGCCTAATCAATTATCGTTACCACATAAAACTAAATAACTTTATTATTTAATTTCTTAGGATATTCTTCCATACCATTTGTCGTCCTCACTCTTCCTAAAGTAATAACAATTAGCTTCGTAATTTATTGAAGTCAAGTAATACAACTGTAGGTTCTGCATTTGAATATATAATAAAGTGAGTCGAAGCTCAGTACGTAACATACAACCACATGTGCGTGATCAAACAATGTATAATCACATGCGTTTAAATGCAAAACAAGTAATTTACACAATTTTTTTTTTATTATCTTTACTTTTAAGCTAGTTACACAAATACACACTAATGGTCCTTATAACCCGATCACATTATAATTTATATCACAACCTAGCGTTTGGGCATACCTCTTTGGACCCCTCTATAACTAAACGTTAGACATGCCTCTTCGGGCCCTTCTACAGCATCCTAAATCTACCCTAGATCATTTCCAAACGAGACTCCACTAAGGACAATGCGTTGCAAAGATCATTGGGGTTGCCCTCTAGGAATCTGCCACTCCAGGTCCTTAAGACAAGCTAAACACAAGCAACAAAAAGATACATAAGCTAGATATACATTTAATTCATTTTAAATTTTGATATCTTAGCACTTACATACAACAAGTAAGTGTCACATATCTGGATATTTGAAATTCATTATTAACGAATCAAGCTTAGCTTTAAATCATAGAAACAATAAATATTTATTAAACTCCTTTAAATATTAAATAAACGTTGTCTCTTAATTAAAATTCACTTTTAAACTATTTAAATCTTCTTAAATTCACCTAATGATACATTAAAAAAGTTTAATTTAGAGGTAACAAATAAATAAAACAAAAACAAAGAGAAAAAACTCAACTTAAAGGAATAAAGCCTATGATACGGTCAGAGACACGATTATGTCTTTTTGGCTGTATAACTTACCAAGTTACACCTCATTACTACAAGAGACACGACCGGGGACATGACTAAGGACACAATCATGTTTTTTAGTCATGTAACTTTCTGGTCTACCAACCCACATCGCCTACTGCTAGAGATACGACTAAGGATACGATCATATCTTTTGATCATGTAAATTTTTGGTCGACTTTTTTTTTTCTTCTTCTACCCAAACTCCTTTCTAAACCTAACAACAATACTTTACGACTCCACATTACAAACCCTTGATTTAAATCAACAAAACCCTCGTAAACTCCATTTCTATAATGTTTTTAATTAAGAAGGCAAAATCAAAACTTATCAAGGAGTCAAGAATTTTAGGGATTCTAAGGAATATACAACAATTACCTTAATCTCAACGGTCCTTTAGAGTTTTTTGCTTTTCCTTAACCAATTACTTACGACTTTAAACAATTAAAATCAAATCTTAGTTTCTAAAAGAAAGAAAATTCAAAACCACAAATCAATCTTCGCTTACTAAGGTCCTCTAGGGTTGCATTCCTCACACAGACTATTCTTACTTTTGAGGGCTTCCGATAATTGCAGGAAAGAAGTCTAAACCTATATGTGTAAAGAGTCTAATTGTGCAGTAATTAAGTTAGGGCTTTATTTTAACTCTTTTTTTGAATTTTCGATATCTCTCTTCATTAAACTACGACTTAAGACCTTAATATCCCTTGCTCAAAACTTAATTACCTTTTATTTTATTAAGACTTTTATTATTTAATGACTCCCTTTTCCTTTTTTTTTTCCTCGGGTATTACAATAGCTCTAGCATAATAATGTATTCATGGTGCTCTCTTAACTGTGCCAACTACATTGTATGTATATGGGATTAATTACCTCCATCTTACGCCTTAAATCTATCCCTTGCGGTTGCCTCTCTACATTGATACAAGAAGGAATCTATTGACATAAGAGCAACATTTTGTCAACTACTATAGTAACTAGTTGCCACAATGAGGCAATGTAGAAAACGTGATCCTACATTCGAACCTAAAGAATGGAAGTGATCCATTGATCTCTATAACGTTAATATGGTTAGCAAAATACAATTAGCAATCTAACCATACCAACAAAGCTATCTTGTAATTGCAACAACTAACCATTTCCACTTGCTGATATGACAACGTTAACCCTTGCTGGCTTGTTATATGACATTTTAGAGACGTAGAAGCACATTATATGATTCATTTTACTTGTTGCATACAAGTTGATGACTTTGCTATTTGCCTCTTGAATTCTTTTCACTATAATAATATAATCGTGATAGTTTGAAATTATAATATCATCACTTTCAACAAATTTTTACTTCAAGAATAAGACAACATGACATGGCAACAAGTCCAACTGAATGTAATTCTAATTCACAACAAGCATTGACACACATTTATTAACGCTTGAATTTGCTAATTTTAAAGCATCTACCCAACTTCTTATAGGAGCATAGAGATTTCACTAATATCAATATGCCACACCAAGAACCGACAAGGATGGCAATATCGGGATGGGTTAGTTCCTATAAAAAGAATGAAAATAAGATGGGTTTTATGAAGATGTTAATGAATCTGTGAGCTTCATAGTTGGATATAACACACTAACTAGATCTCACACGGCCTAATCATCGTTTTGATATGATGCACAACGAAATAACTAGGATTGCTTACCATAATTCTTACTAAATGAATTAATAAAAGTAGGTAAGAAAGAGCTTTCCAAAAGAAAAAACTCGAAAGGGTATTTTATTATTATGCAAAATTTGTTCAAAATCTTATACAAGTGTTCTATTTATACATAGTGGTAAACTCATAAATAAAATGACTAAAAGGTTGCCTTAATGGCAATCCCATAATTACAAAATAAAACATGAGAGTAATTTAGGAGCAATGCAAGAAATATAAAGTCTAAATAACATAACTAAATATAGGTAGTCAGATGAGCTATTCAGGTGATTGACTAGGTTGATGAGTTGTTAGGACCTTAAAGATTTATTCTGGGATGACCTGAAATTCTTTAACTTGTTGACTTTACCTCATCTAAGCCGACTTGGGAGAGTCAACCTAGTTGAGATGACCTAATCCAAGCCGACTTGATGGAGCCAACATCTTTATTCCAACCTGTCTGTTGTTGACAACTTACCTATAAAAAGCTCTTCAAGAGGTTTTCATAAAATAAAGAGCTCAAAGGCAAGTCTCATAAATAGGTCTTCAATACGTAGAGAACTCACAAGAGGTCTCTAATATAGCTAGAAACTTGACAATTGGTTAAGGTGGTACCCTTTAGCATATCAAATACCCTTTGTTCTTATTGATGCACCTTATGGATCATATTTTCCTCTTTGACTCATTGATAATGTACCTATGGTAATGCAAGATCCAATGCATGTTTATTGCCAGTATTAGGTGATACTTCTTTTCGAACTTAATACCTACCTCAAATTCATTGTTAAAACTCCAATTCCTGTCATATCTTGAATGAGCTTTACTCATATGAAGATAAGCAACTACAAGATGAATATGACAATCTTATCTGATATCCTAACAAATTTTAAAAATTTATAATCAAATTCTTCCTTATGACTCTTTAAAGCCACTCAAAACCCATACCACAAAATTTTCAAGTTTCATCACATTCAAAGAAAAATAATAATAGAAACACACATAAAGAATTTTAATTAAAAAAATAAAGTAAAAACACTACAAACTCAAAACTCAGACCAACTTAAATTAGAGACAAAAGAAAGACAATTGCTTTAATGAGTGTTGGACCAGAATAACAACATATAAGTTAGATTAATCCAATTGGATTTGAATGATGTTTGTTAAGGTTAATTGTATTTATTTATGTTGTTTGCATATGGGATATAGAGTTGAGGAGAGTGTAGGAGACCTAAGTGCATAGGACCATAGAAGTAGAGGTCTTTGTACAACTCTAGGGTAGATGTGAGATCATAGTTAGCAATCTTATGAAAGTAGGTTCTTCGAACTTAACCTTACTTAATGATATTTAATACCTATCAACTTAAGGTAGAACTAGTTTAGATTGGTTTGCCTTTTTCTCTAAACCAATCTAAATAGTAAAAATAAGATTTGGTTTTTTATATCTTTGAACCAAACGGTATGATTTGATTAAGAATTTTTCCAAATCATAAAAGTTTAGTTTGATTCAATTTTGTTTATGGATTGAAGTATATTTTCTAATATAGAAAACTATATTTGCATAATATATAACCTCACGTGAAAGTATTGAATTTATTTGATCATGATAAGTATTGATATCGTATTAGAAATTAATGAAGTTAATATTTATGCGACTAAAAAAATTCAAATGTTTATCAATACGTAATTTTAGTTAGGTTAAATTATAAAGAGATAACCGATATTTGTGGCATTTTATAAAGAGGTAACCTATATTTTGTTTTTTTGACAAATTTGTAATACGTACATAAGGGATACATGGTATATTTTTACTTGTTAATGTTAGTACAAGTAATTTAATTTAATATAAATAAAAGTTCATTAAAAATACATAAATGAAACAAAGAAGAAAAATGGAAAAAAAAAGAAAGAAAAAGGAAATGACAAGGAGTATTGCTATGGCCACTTACCACATTGGGGTTGTAGAATTGGAAAGGGTCGAACATGATGACTAACAAGCAAATTGCCGAACCACTTACACAAAATGCTTCATTGATCGTAGTAGGTAAAGTTAGTGTTGTCGAACTTTCGGATAGTGAAGCAGATGAGGATTTATGAGCGCTGTGAAAGTTACTTCACTAGTGTTTGAAGGATTTGATCCAATTCATTGGGTCACAATGACCGAGCAATACTTTTAAGATTCATTGGTCTATGGCTCATTATAAGGTTCCATTTGTTTCTATATATATGAGAGATGGTACCATATATTGGCTTAAGACGTCGAGTGCACCACAGTTATTGCTCCATGTTCTCCAAGTGTCTGAAAAAAGATTCCAATAAAACTTACTCTTATTGTATAATGGAGAAGCCTATAATATTCCCTATACGATCCTCTTTTATTCTTGATCAAATTTTGTCCAATCAAGATCTATGGAAGGCAGCACACACACACACACACACACACACTCTCTCTCTCTCTCTCTGTATATCGGTAGAGTGAGAAAATCTTCTCCTTAAGTGGGTGTGACCTTACCATTCGTGTTGCAAACCGTGACTAAGAATAAACAAGGTTAGTTGCTGGATGGATCCAAGCTCGCAGAAAGCTTAAAAAGGGGTAATGGGGAAAGTGTGAAAAGGGCAAAAATGATGAATGAAATGGTAAGTGAAACCCATGAACAACTCTAAAGAATATGACGCACTAATGGAACTTCTGAAGACTTATGACACAATTCGATACGACGTACAAATTAGTCCGAAAGTAAACAAAAAGTGTTTATGTAAGGAAAAAAAAGTACCCAAAGAATGTATTAAGAATGATATGATGCTTTACAGCTATAAGTACAAGGGTATTTATACTCATAAGTTAGGGCAACTTACCTAAAAAGAAAAAGACTGAAATAACATTTCCTAAGAAAAATAATCATTGGTGTAATGGATTCTACACATGATATTATATACGTGGCGATGCTACATTGGCAAGATCGTTAAAAAATGCAAACAAAAAGTACAGACAGATGGGACTGTCTGATCGGAGATGGCTTAGTCAGTTCAAACTCTTTCTTTCGACTTCTTGACAAGGAAGATACTGAGTTATTAGTAGACTCGGCGCTAGAGAGTAATCATCAACTCGACATACTATAGAAAAATGGGCAATCATATGGTACGACATTAAGGGTGACTTGGTAAAGAAGTACTCAGCCTCAGTAGAGGTTGGTTGGAATAGAAGAATTTACAATGCTAACCCCTCTAGTCCTCGAGCTAGGCTGCGGGTCAGAGGTCCGGTAGCCTAATTCCCATCATTCCCTCCAAGTTATTTTGGAATTGGGATTAAATCCGAATGGTGTTTGCTCAATTCTCCATCAGGGTGATATGGACTAAGGTTGGTAATGTTAAAGGCATCAGAAATCCTTAGGCAATTCCAACCTGCAGGCATTGTCACTGATTTTTTAGAGGATTCTAAAAGGTCCTTCCACTTTTGCAAATAATTTGTTCTTCCTCTTGTTCGGGAACCGTTCCTTACTAAGGTGTAGCTATACTAAGTCTCCCAGCTGAAATTGTTTGGCCGACCTACCCTTAGTCTTTTCTCGCATTCTTTTGGCAACTTAGTTGATGTGCCAAGTAACCTTATCATAGATGTATTGAAGGAATTGTGCTCTAGCCATTGCATTAGGTTCCTCTTACATGAGTATTGGTACAGAGGTGTGGTCGAGTGGCAACTCGCGATTGAACTCATAAACTATCTCGAAGGGAGTCTGCTTAGTGGTGTCATGTACTGTTCAGTAATAGGTGAACTCAACCATTAGCAGGTAGACATTCCAATCAACTAAGTTCTTGCCTACTGTAACTCAGAGCAATGACCCTAAAGTATGATTGACCACTTATGTTTGGCGATCAGTTTAGGGGTGACATGAGGTATCGAAGAGTAATTTGTTTCCTAGCTAAAGCCAGAGAGTTCTCTATCGAAGACTATACTTCTAGGCACGCCGTATATATGTACAATCTCTTGCAAGAAAAGAGAAGTAATAGCCGAAGTGTCGATAGTATTGGTGCAGGGTACGAAATGTGCCATCTTATTGAACTGATCCATGATGACCATTACAAAATCTTTACCTTAGGCAATTCGCAGCAGTCCAAGAACAAAATCCATGCTCAATTCAGTCAATGGCCTCATCAAGATAGGTAGGGGCATTGCTTTCCCTTGTTTGGCTCGGTACTTAGCATTTTTTCACATGGCACATCTTTCGACAACTTAGTGCACATCTCTCCACATTCTCAGCCAAAAGAATTGGCCATTCAATAATTCATAGGTCCTCCTTTCTCTAAAGTGTCCGAAAAGTCCTTCGCTATGGCTTCCCTGATTAATAATTCCCATAGGAAACAAGTTAGCACACACAGTTTTCTCCCTTAGAATAAGTAGCCATCCTCCTCATGGCACTCACCTATGGTTCTTCCATCTACACATTGCATAAGAATGGGTCTAAAGTGTAGATCATCGGAGTACTATTCTTTGATACTTGTAAACCTAAATAACTTGGTCTATAGTTTTGATAAAAGTGCATATCTTCTCGAAAGAGCATGTACAACTACGTTGCTTTTTCCCTGCTTGTACTTAATTACAAAATTGAATCCCTCAACCCATCTCACTTGCCACTTTAACAACTTAGTCTGACTTCGAAAGTACCTCAACGATTCATAGTCGGTATATATTACAAATTTTCTCGGTAGTAAATAATGTTGTCATACTTGCATTACTCGGATCGGTGCCAAAAGTTCCTTATCATATACGGAGTAGTTCGACTGCGGTCCTCGGAGCTTCTCATTATGGAAAGCAATGGCTCAGCCTTCTTGCATCAGGACAATGCCTATTCCAATGTTCAATGCGTCACATTCCAGCTCAAAAATTTTGTCAAAATTAGGCAGTATTAACACCAGGGCAGAGGTCAATCTTTCTTTTATCTCGGCAAAACTTATCTCCTCCCTTTCTCCCCATCAGAAGTCGATGTTCTTTGTTAACTCGATAAGTGGCACAGCGATGGTGCTGAAATTCTTGATAAATTGCCTATAAAATGAAGTCGGTCCATGGAAGCTTCTTACATTGGCATAAGTAATAAGAGTCGACCACTCGACAATTGCTTGGATCTTCTCATCATTAACTCGCAATCCTCCTCTACTGACTACATAACCCAAGAATACCACTTTTTCCTAGCAAAAGCAACATTTCTTTAAATTACCAAATAGTCTCTTAGCACGGAGGATATTCAGGACTGATCTAATGTATTCATAATGACTCGGCATGTCGGCATTATAGATCAGGATGTCGTCGAAGTATACCACGACACACTTCCCTATGAGATGTGTTAGTACATGGTTTAATGGTCTTATGAAAGTGCTCGGGGCATTCGATAAGTCGAAAGGCATGACCATCCACTCGTAAAGTCCATGTCGAGTCTTAAACACAGTCTTCCATTCGTCGCCTGGTCTCATGTAGATCTGATGGTAACCGAATTTAAGATCAATCTTGTTGAAAATATTGGCATCACTCAACTCATCTAACATGTCTTCTAGCCTTGGGATTAGATACTTGTATTTGATTGTAATCTTATTCACAGTTTAGCTGTCTACATACATTTGTCAAGTTCCATCCTTCTTCAACACTAGAAGCATAGGTACAGCACAAGGACTGAGACTCTCTCTTACATAGCCTCTCTCCCGCAACTCATTGACTTGACGTTATAGTTCAAAAACTTGCTCGGCATTCATTCAATAAGCTAGCTTATTCAACAGTGCAATACCAGGTACTAAGTCAATGCAGTGCTCTATGCCTTGACTTGGGGGCAACCCCTCAGGCAACTATTTTAGGATCAGGTTAGCATATTCATCTAACAACTCCTTAACCTCTTAGGGCAACTCACCCTGCTCCTTCATTTCTAATAGTCACTTAACCAACAAGAGGGTTGGCTCATTGGCATTAATGTCCTCTTGGAGCTCAACTCTACTCATCACTAGAGCCTTCTTCGATCTGCGAGCAAGTTTCATCTGTAACTTATGAACTTCTTTCGGCAGCATCGGGTTTAGTGTGATCTTCTGGTCATCCTTTTCAAACATATACGTGTTCCTGTAGCTATCATGTATAACTCTCATGTTAAACAACCACAAGTCTACTTAGTAACACATGAGAAGTGTACATTAGCAGTACGTAGTAGAGAATCTGGTCGAAGTAATTTCCTATAGCGATCGGCAATAGTATTTACCAAGTGACATGTAATGCTTCTTTCTCACTCAACCAATGCAACTTGTACTGTTTCGAATGTGCAACGGTCGGCAACTTCAGTTTTAAAACAAGATTGGCTGATGCTACGTTAGTGCAGCTTCCACTATCCATGATGAGGGCACACATCTGATCATTTACCTTGTAAGTGGTATGAAACAAATTCTTTCTCTGCTCCTCCTCTTGTGAGGGTTCCACGCTCATTTGTATTAGATAACCATGAGCAACCAATCTAAGTTCTCAAGAAACACATTCTCTTCAATCAACTCTTTCTCGGCATTTTCTTTCTCGATAAGAACCTCCTCCTACTTGAGTTCCCCATCCGTACTTTCTACTTCGAGCTTCGGGATGTCTCCCTTGATGACCATCGTCCATTAATTCGAGCATTGAGCAGCCATGTATCTGAACCGCTAACACTTGAAGTATTTGATTTAGCTAGTCTTCTTACCAAACCCTTGCCTTTTCTCATATGTTTGGGTTGACACTTCACCATCAGTTTGGCCTTTCTGCTCAGCTCTTACATCAGCTTTCCTTCTTAGCTCGGTACTCGGCAGAGTTCAGTAACTTACCCGTCTGAGTTGGCTAGTTGGCATCCTCACCGGTACTCGGCTCCTTCTTTGCCTCTTTACTTACTAGGCAATCCTAACAACTTCATCCATGGTATCAAATCGTTGGAGCTCCACAACGTCTTGAATGTCTCCTCTCAACCCAATAACAAATCTTGAGACTATTCAAGCTGGTGTTTTCTCTACTTCACATCGTATCATAAGTATTTAGAATTCTTGAACATACTGATCAATAGTTCAACCTCCTTATCTTAGTTTTTGAAGCCAAGTGAAAGTATCTTGGAGATAAGTTTCCGGTACGAACCTGTTTCTAAGCACTTTTTTCATTTCAGGCCAAGTGTTAATCTCTCAATAGCCCTCTCATCTCCTTATTGTTTGGAAGTTCTTCTACCAT
The DNA here is from genome assembly GCA_024138015.1 of Lumnitzera littorea. NCBI lineage: Eukaryota > Viridiplantae > Streptophyta > Magnoliopsida > Myrtales > Combretaceae > Lumnitzera > Lumnitzera littorea. Next base: position 5,544,163 of record JAMXBB010000002.1, on the reverse strand, counting down.
ATGGTAGCATATCCGGAGAACTCAACAATAGCAGTCCTCACCTTCCCATAATCCTCATATTGATAATAATCAAACGCATGCTTCACCTTCTCTTCCCACTCTAAATACTCATTAGCATTCCCAAATCCATTGAAACTTGAAATTCAAAGCTTCACATGGTCGGATGTTTTGGGGACTCGTACATGATCTTTTTCAAAAACTCTTCTTCTTCCTCTTCGTCAAGCTCTCTCAGGTCTATCCTTTGCCTTACTCGTTCATTAACTCCTCCACCTTGAACAGGTTAAGTTGGGTTTTAACCTCTAACAAGTTGAACAACTTGTAGAGTGTTTTATGCAGCCTCAGTGGGTCGGCAAAACAGCGCATAAGCGGCTCGGATCGAATCTACTAAGAAGTTAGCTACCTTATCAAGTCTCTCATCAATACTTCTGGGAGTTCCTTGAGATTAACGTCCATGGTGAATAACTCTACTGTCATCACCAGTATTAACATTTATATTTGGGTCTGTCAATTTTTTTTTCTCACAAATTCAAAATTCAAACAAATACTTCAAAAAGTGAACAGCTAACAATACAGCAATCAAATGAACACAGTAACTTGCTTTGTTTCACACATACAAAAAAGAGTATAACAGAACTTCAAGAAGAAATAACTACGGTTCACATAAAACCTCCTCTCTAATACCAAGATGTTGCGAATTGTAACCAAGAACAGATAAGGCCAGTCATTGGACGAGTCCAAGCTTACAGAAAAGTTGAAATGGGGTAATGGGGAAAGTACAAAAAGGGCAAAAATGACGAATGAATGGTAAGTAAAACTCATGAACAGCTCCAGAGGATATGGCGCACCAATGGAACTTCCGAAGACTTACGACATAATTTGATATGACGTACAAATTGGTCCAATGAAGTTACTCGCCACTTAACCTTGCTTAAGGAAAAGGATAAGAGTGATGCCAAGAGTAAATAAATAGTGTTTACGCAAGGAAGAAAAAGTACTCAAAGAGTGTATTAAGAATGATCTGATACTTTATAGCTATAAGTACAAAAGTATTTATACCTATAAGTTAGGACAGCTTGCCTAAAAAGGAAAAGACAAAAAAGACATTTCCTAAGGAAGTAATGTATAAGATACAAAAGGATAAAAATGAATATATAAGAAAAACAATCATTGGTGCAACAGATTTTGTACATGATATTATACATGTGGCAATGCTACATTGGCGAGGTCGTTAGAATACGATGGGCTTGTCCGAATAAAGATGGTTTAGTCAGTCTAAACTCTCTCTCTTAGCTTCTCGGCAAGTAAGATGTTGAGTAATTAGTCGGCTTGGCACTAGAGAGTAATCATCAACTTGGCATACTACAGAAAAATGGGCAGTCATACGGTACGACATTAAAGGCGACTCGGTAAAGAAGTACTCAGCCTTGATAAGAGTTGGTTGGAACATAAGGATTCGCTATGTTAGCCCCTTTAGTCCTTGGGCTTAGCCGCGAGTTAAAGATCCGGTAGCCTGATTCCCATCAATTTGGGTGAATTCTGTTTTAAATAACCAACTCATGTGACCTGACTTTCACATACTTACATCACTTTTCACCCTATTCATTCATCATTTTCACTATTTTTCTTACATTGTCACTTCACCTACATTCATTGAGCACTGATTCAATCTTATATTTGCCAGTTGATTTTACAATCTGGTGAGTAAGTACTATTTGTTATCTCATAATTTGGTCTACATAATATCAAGTGTTTAGTGTTTCCAGTAAGTACATATATGTAAATATGAGAGTCAAAATCAATATCAAATTAATGCCCTATTCATTTTCACTCTCGAATTTATTCATTTTTCATTATGCTTTACTCTTATTTTTGTTCTTCTTCCCTGTTAATAAATGCTCTACAGTTAGTTAAATCTTTAGTAATTTTTTGTATAAATCCAAAAAAAAAAAAATCGAATCCTAGAAAAAATCAAAATATTCATCAATTGTTATGAGCTTTCTAATTAATTACTTGTGGTTTTCAGATAATATGGACAACAATAATAAAAGGGAAATGCCCATTAACAAACCAATCTGTGGATAGCGATTTTGAGGAGCTTATTATCTTAAATTTGGACTTGGGAAGAACAAGCAAAAAAGAGTTTCTCATGGTAGGTAAGGTATGGTGTGATAAATCTATAAACAAACCTGCTGTAGTGAAAATATTGAGGAAGTCTTGGAAAGATTATGGTGAAGCTTCATTCACATCTGTCGGATCTAATACATACATCATATCTTTTGAATCTTTAGATATGGTGCAAAAAATTGTTGCTAATGGACCTTGGTTAATCCTAGCTCATGTTCTTATTTTGAAAGAGTGGAGACCTAATTTTAACATTGATGAAATTCAATTAGAATCAGTTGTCTACTAAGTTTAAATCCATGGAATGAAACTCGACCAAATGACTAAGTATAATGCAAAATTAATTAGAGCATCTTTGGGAGAGGTAGTAGATATTGAAAATCTAAGATCATAAAATAGCCTCAAAAGAAGCTTCCTAAGGGTGACAGTGAAGTTAAATGTAAGACAACCTCTAGGAAAAGAAGTTTGGGTTAGTAGAATTACTAGTGAAAGATATAAAGTGTTCTTAAAATACGAACGTCTCTCAGATTTTTGTTTCATTTGTGGATACTTGGGTCATGTGGCAAAAGGATGTGTAAAGAAAAATAGCTCAGAAGTAAGATTTGGTCCTAAGATGCATGCATTTGGTGTGCGTGATAGCTTTTGGTCTCATATGAAGAGTAAGGTAGATTTGGAAGGTAGCTAGAGAAAAATTGAACAACAACCACAACACCCAAAACCAAAATCGCCAAAAATTCATAAAACATCTCATCCAATACCATACAAATCACCAAAAAACACCAGTAACACAAAGGCAATAACCCTCTCACCAACCAAAACCCTATCTAATCCTAACACAAGATGAGCCCGATAAAATCACTAACCAAAACTCCTACAGTAGCTTCTTTTCCAAATAGCAAACCTAAAGAACACAATAACATAAACATTAAACCTAACTACATTGTTAAATTACCACCTGAAGATAATGATTTTGAAATCAAAAAACAACCCTTACCTGATCAACCTGAACTCTTTGTGCCAAAAACTATCATTAAAGCTTTGAAATATATAAATCTTAAAAGACCAAGAGAAGAGAATGGGGAGTAAGTGGAGAAGGTAGTGAAGAAGTTAAAACATGAATTGATTACTTTTGAACTAGAAGGAGTAGTGGGTTTCAGTGAAGGAAGTAACGATGTTAGAAAGGTAGTAGTTTAAATAAAGAAGAAGTTCAAAAAGTTGATTGAATTTACATAAGATAGTGTAGTTGAGGAAGGGAATTTGGTAGACATTCCTATTGGTGTGGCTGGTAATGACTTCAATGGCGGTGGTGGCTGGCCAATAACAGCTATACAAGAGCTATGAGGATTTTAAGTTGGAATTGTCGAGGATTTTAAGTTGGAATTGTCGAGGATTTAGGCCAACCTCGACAATTCAACACTTAAGTAGCCTAATAAATAAACTAGATCCTTGTTTAATGTTTTTTATGGAAATAAAAAATAAAACAAATTTTGTTGAAAGAAAAAGAAGACATTTTAGATTCTTTTATGGTTTTTATGTCACACCTATTAGTTACACAGGTGGGTTAGCTCTTTATTGGACAAAGGATATCATGGTTGAAGTGATGGATAGCTTAAAAAATTATATTATTACAAAAATTAAAAGGGAGGGAGTTGAGGATATAGGTATGATTGTTTAGGTTTATTCTCTAACACATTTTAATGATAAGAAAGAACTTTTGAGAGAGGTAGTCTAACTATCTTCTTTTATCAATGAACCGTGGATGTGCATTAGAGATTTTAATGAAACTGTTGATGATTGTGAGAAGAGTAAGGGTGGACCAAGAAGCAAGCGGCAATTGGAAGGTTTCGGGAGGATGATCAACGACTCAAATTTTATTGATATTGGTTTTGAAGGTCAAAAATACACTTAGATCAATAAAAGATTTGATGAGGTGCTAATAAAAGAGTGATTAGATGGAGCCCTTGTTTCTAGCTCTTGGATGAGTAAATTTCCAAACATGAAAGTTTACTATGAACCTGCTGTAGGTTCGAACCATGTGCCCTTGTTTATACCACTCTTAAGGGACATAATGCCTATTGAGAGATGTTGAAGGTTGTGTAAATGTGATTGAAAATAGTTGGAGGTTTATGGCGATTGCTGATCTTATGTCTGAGGTGATGACAAAATTGGAAATATGCAATAAAAACCTGGTGCATTGGAGTAAGAAGGCAGTAACTAACAATAAAAAACAAATACAACAGTTTTTAAAGATATTGAATACACTATAAAGGGACTAGAATGTCGAAGACAATAGTGAGGTAAAAAGGATTAATAATGAAATTGAAGAGCTACGAAGTCGGGAAGAGAAATGTTGGCACCAGAGAGCAAGAATCAGTTGGCTTAATTATGGGGATAGAAACATTGAATTTTTCCATAAGATGAAAATCATGAGAAGGCAAAGAAACACGATTTTTAGAATTAAAAATACTAAGGGAGTATGGAGCAAGGGGGAACAAGTAGTCGAAAGTGCTTTTGTTGAATTCTTTGAACAGTTATACCATAAAGAACAAAACCATGACATGTGGCACGTACTTGATTGGATCATTTCGATTTTCACATAAGACGACAATGCGGTCTTGAGCATAGAAGTTACAAAAGAGGAGATTAAAGAAGCAACATTCCAAATTGGGGCCTTTAAAGCTCTAGGTCTAGATGGTTACCTTAGAGCTTTTTTTTTCCACCAATATTGGTTTGTCATTAAGATCTCAATTGTTAAAGCTTTTCAGAACTTCTTTGCCACAGGTAAGTTTCTTAAGTCTCTTAATTATACCAATCTTGTGCTTTTTCCTAAAATTCCCTCCCTAGTTTCAATTTCTCAATTTAGACTTATCGATCTTTGTAATGTCCCCTGTAAAATCATTTCCAAAATTTTAGTCAAAAGATTAAAACCATTCCTCCAATAAATCGTTTTTGAAAATCAGAGTACATTCATATCGAGTAGGCTAAGACAGGATAATATATTGGTAGCTCATGAATGCTTTCATTAGCTTAAGAATAAGAAAAGAGGAAGGGAGTACACTTGTGCTATAAAGTTGGACATGAACAAGGCATATGATAGAGTCAAATGAGATTTTCTTATGGAGGTTCTTCTAAGGTTGGGTCTAAATTGAAAAATGGGTTGAATGGATCATGTGGTATATTTCTATAGTAGAATACAATGTGTTAATAAATGGGAAAGTGGTAAGGAGTGTGAAACCAACTTAAGGGTTAAGACAACGGGACACTCTATCCCTATATCTTTTCATACTCATTGCTCATGTACTTTCAAAAACACTTAATTTTTGTAGATGAAGAGAAAGTGTCCAATGATAACTCATCTCTTTTTCGCTGACGATTCCCCCTTTTTCTTGAATGTAGCGAAAGGCAGTTTGGAGAGATTTAAAGGGATTTTGCATGAATATTGTGTAGCTTTTAGCTAGTAGGTAGATTGTATAAAATCTAATGTGTTATTTGGTAATAATGTGCTAGAAAACATAAGAAGAAGAGCTATACAACAATTAGAAGTTCAATTCACTAAATATATAAAGGGGTTATTTAGGATTACCGACACTTTGGGGTTGCTAAAAAATGGAAGCTTTGAAATTTGTGAAAGATAAGATTGAGTAGAAAGTTTAAGGATAGAAACAAAAGACGCTTATACCTGCTAGATATGAAACTCTTATTAAAGTAGTTGCCTTTGCAATTCCCACATATTCTATGGGGTGTTTCAAATTTCCTATTGGTTGGTACAATAAAGTAGACAACTTCATTGCAAACTATTGGTAAGGATAACATAAGGATGAAAGTAAAGTTCATTGGGTTAGTTAGACGACCTTACAGAGAACTAAAGGATGGGATAGCATGGGACTAAAAGATCTACACCAATTCAACCTATCGTTGCTTAGTAAGCTAGCTTAGAGAGCAGTAACCAATTGATAACTCTGATTTTAAACATATTTCATATGATGATTTTATAGCATTTCCCTTACATTTTTGGTTTTCTTTAAAGAAATTGATACGTAATTGAGTAAAATGTTGATTTTAGGGTTTAAACACGTTCTAGGCTCGAAAACGAAGAAAAGGAATCAAGTTTCACTCAATTCCGAGTTCAAATGAAGAAATTATGAAGTTTTGAAGTTGTGCAGAAATTTTGTTTTAGTGCAGAAAGTTACACGACCTGGGGACACGGCCGTGTCCCAGGCCGTGTCTGGTGACGAAAATAAAATCCGTGTAATACACATATAAAAGGATATCTTAGGGTTTAAAAGAGGGAGAGACATTACAGAAACGGAGAGATACAAGAGACGAGAGGAGACTTGAGTAGAACATCAATCAAGAAGCAAGAACAACATCGATTTCAAGATTAGAGAGATTATTCATCAAATCAAGAGGGGTTTTTTATGCTTTATTTTATGTTTTTGATGGAACTCGTTTTTAGATTCGTTATGATAGCTTAGAATTCAAGTATTTAGGATTATGGAACCTAGGGTTTCATGTAACCCTTGGATTGAATTATAATTTCAATAAAGTTTCTATCTTTTCTTGATTCAATTATATTGTTTAGTTGTGGATTGATAATTCTAGAGTATCAATATATGACGTTATGCATGTTGATTGAGAAATTGCATGTGTAATTAGATCTTAGCATAATTGAAGAGAATTACATGTATACTTAGAGATTAGATACATGTTTCTTCCGGAAAGTTGATTGCTTGCATGGGAATTCATTATACATTAATGCAATTCTAAGTTATATTACTAAGTGAAGAGATTCCGGTAAATAATTTAGGATTAGGGTTAATATGCTTGAGAAAGATATTAGCTTTAATTGTGAATCCCTCCGGTCAAGAATAATAGAAATTGAATTGGATATATTTTTAAAAGGTTACATGTTAAACACTAGGGGAAATAATTTCTAAATACATTATTGCATACTTGAAGTCGTTCGTAGTTTATTGCTTTCTAATTTGCGTAATTAAGTCTCATAAGTAGTTTAGTTGTTAATTTCAGTATTTTTAATTCATTCAATTTATCACAATTTTCCGGTTAGATAATAAAGCTAAAGTTAATATTAGTACTCAAAATCTCTAAGGGATCGACTCGGACTCACATCCGCTATATTAAAATTGATAGGTACGCTTGCCTCGTATCACCAATCTAGAGGCTCTTTGGGTAAAAGTACTAAAAGATATATACTTTCCTCATTTAGATTTCAAAGATACAACTAAAGGAGGCAAGCTTCGTGGGGTTGGTCTAGTATTCTTGAAGGTAGAGATATTTTGTTCCGTGGAGGTGTTTGACAGTTAGGAAATGGGAAAGAAATCAAGGTATGGAAGGATTGTTGGATCCCAATCCTGAAAAATTTTGCGCTAGACGGTGAAGATCAAGAAGTGGACCAAAATTTAACAATAGATAAGTTGTTGAATAGAGAGGACAAGTTATGGAGACTAAACATAATCCAAATTTGCACATCAACAATAGAACATAAGGTAATAAGAGAGATATTCATAGCTATTAGAGACTAGAAGGATATACTCATTTAACCATTTACGAAAAGTAAAGATTGTACTATAAAGTTGGCTTATTTCTTCCTAATAGAGGGTGATGAGATTGACCCAAGTAAATTGCTTTGTCTTCGTGAGTATCACGCCCCGAAGTGGCAGAGTCATAACAGCCCCGCCGTGTAAACCATTCTAAGATAGAAGTTAGCCTTATAACTGCTATCCTAGACCTGATCTACACAAAGCGTCCATGACTAACCCGCTTTGAAGTAAACAGTTTGTAATTTAAATAAATCATTTACCTAAGAAAGTGAGGAAATATATATATATATACACTATAATTTAGTTATTACAATTATCGTTTACAATATTTCTCTGTAATATACTTCCTAGTTATTACATTATTCAGAAATGAAAAATTATAAAGTAAAAGCTTAAACCTTAAAAGTATGTATTTATTCTTCAAATGTTTTTTCTCACTTTCCAAGATCCAGTAGTTGCTAGCTTCAGAGTAGTTGTTTACTGCTTCTTAGGCAGCACCTGCATGATGTCTATAGGGATATGAGCAACTACAGCTCAGTAGGTTAGGATAGAGGACTTAAAACTATACCATAAACATAACAAGGTTATTAACCAACTTATTAAGTGCAATGTATGTTCAAACAAATGCCATCGCACGACGTTGTCCGGTCCATCGTGAGATTAGAGCAATTGCGTCCACTCTAATCCGGGTTGAAGAGTTACCATTAATGCAACAGCTCATGATCAAACCTAAGCTTATGTAATGGAGACCTTGCTCCTCTCACGACTACCTTCGAACCATTGACTTCACCCTCGCTGCGACCTCCTTACCTGTCACTTAGTTCGACTGAGGATAAAGAAGGGACCTTTTGCAATCCTACGTTATCCCTTTCGAAGGGATTGGTATTTGGCCGGAAAATCCTAAGTTTCCCCTAATGGGTTACCATGTAAGTCCGATTATGATTACAAGTCGTATATTTGATTAGGTCCAGTTTAGGGTGATAATTCATTTCTTACAAATCATACAATACATGCCAGAACAACAAACAGAATCATAGTATCACTTATAATCAAGCACACGCACATATCCAACTATCTAATAAGCACAACTAAGCATAATCTTAAGCCTCCAAAATACAATATCATATTAGTCCCAACTTACCTCGACTCTTCGCTCACTCATTCGAGGTTCAACTTACACAGGTCATCGCCGATCATCCCTATAACATAAACATGGTTTCAGTTTTTCATATAACTATTATAGGTTCGTTTTATCCTATAACGCTTATTGTTATGTTTTGTTTAGGGTTTAATATACCTAATTATCTATGTCTTAAGTCTTTTACAATTATTCTAGGTTTGGGGTTAGGTTCGGGTTCGGTTTTCGCATCGATTTCTAAATTAAATTCTAGTTTAATTTCTAAGTACTGTTTTATACCCGAACCCTAGAAATTCATTTCAACTCATGATGTGGAATTAATCACATTACTTTTAGATATCCTAAATACCATCACTACCCCTAGTTAGCATTTTATTCTACCCAGTACACTTAAATCCTTATTAGCGTGCCAAATTCACTCCTGATGTAAGAAATTTTTACATTTTTCATATAATTACATAAAGTCAAGTCTTCTATCAATTTTATTATATATCCCTATTATTTATATAATATCAATTTTTATCTTAATATTTTCTATTTATTATATTTCCAATAATTACATATTATGTATTATCACCTATTATGTATATAATATACTTTTAATATTTCTATCACTCTAATTACCATCTCCTAGCAGCAATTATCATTTTAAAGTATCTAAATTCATCCTAAATCAGATTTTACACCTAATTACCATTACCCTAATTTACAAAATTAACTTAAAATGTACTATTTTTCCCTATTACTCATTTACTACATAATTAACCTAATAATTACATCTAACACCCTAAATGTTACAAGTATCATACTTCATCATATTTCAACATCCTAAAACATATAATTATTTACTAAATCAGTAATTAACCATTTAATTACTTAATTAACCCTAAATTACCCATTTTATGCCTCATTTTAAGGCCTAAAAATTATCTAAAATTTTCAAAAATTAATTTTTGAAATGGGCTTCATAGTACTATTCTATATCATCTAAATAGTCTACATAAAAATTTTGGGTTCAAAACTACATTCCTAAGGTCATTTATTTCTAAACCGAAATATGCTCGATTTTACACAATTTTTTAAGGATCATATATCACGAGACACATTTTCATCAAAATAATATTTTTCCTAAAAACTATATACAAAAATATTCCAGAATAAAAAAATTCATAATTTTGTAGGAATATTTACTATTTTTATAAAATTACACAAAATCAGCCTAGAAATCGGACTTACCGATCTGGGTGACTCTGGCCACCATCGGCCGTTATGGCCTTGTCGGCTAGTCTGGGCGTTGCCACCATCGTGTGATGGTGGTGGCCGTCCACTCCCAGCTGCTCGTCTAGTCTGGGTTCTCCTTTAAAGCCCCAACTGCATAGTTTTCTTTTTTTTTTTTTACCCAAATTTTTTTCTTCTAATTTCGATGCTCCTAATTTTTCTCTGATTTCTAATTGTTCAAATGAGCTTTGTAATTTTTTTCCCTATTTATAGAGCTTTGTGATAATTAATGTATATTAAATTGGACAAGACATTGTCCAAATCCCTTAATTTTTGGCTTTTTTGTTGTTCTAATTTAATTGACTGATTTTTTTCTTATTTTCCCTAGCTACTACGACCCAATTCTGGATCATTCCTTATTTTTTCTGATTTTTCTTTATTTTTCCTTAATTAATTATGAATTTTCTTTAATTATTTAGTATTTTTTAGCACATTACACGTATTTTAAGTAATTATGTGTATTTCTAATTACATATAAATTCATATATAGTACAAATAAATATTCCTAAATATTATTTAGGTTATTCTATGATTTTTAGTATACATATAATTTATTTCTAGCGACTCGTTAATTATCGGAATGCATTTTACGTATTTTCGATAAATAACGAGTTATATATTTAAAATTTGGAATTTTTATAGTCTTTTATTTTATTGCTTGTTTTCTTAAATTTGAACTTACAGAATCATTTTTACTAATATTTCTAGCTTTATTTATAATTTAGGTTCGATCAGATCTTTCAACCGATCGAAACCTTGAGTGACTAGTTATGGGGTTTGCAATAAGACCTATTAACAAAAGAATGGAATTGGTTGTGGAGCATAGACTTACAAGCAAAGATCACACATTTTCTATGGAGAGCTGTAATAGATTCTCTACCAGTTTATGTAAATTTAGCGAAGAGGAATATAGTGGCATGTAAGTGTTGTGTATTCTATGGAGAAGAAGAGTCGGTCAAGCATACCTTACTTGATTGTTCTTAGATAGAATCGATGTAGTTTGAAGTAATTGGGCTTCAGAAGAGACACGATCAAAGTTAAAAGCTTCTATCTTAACTCCGTTAGAAGCTAGAAGAGACTGGTGATAAATCATATATGTGAAAAGAAGTGGCGTCAAAGTTAGCTTAGATCATGTGGAGTCTTTAGAAAGCTATATGTGTAGCAATATATGATAATAAAGAATTCAGGCCATGGGATGTAGTGAGATCTACCAATTTTCTTGAAAGGGAATGGCAGTCTCTTAGATGAAAAGATGGAGAGTCTGAGAAAGAGCTTAAGGTTTTTGCAGATTCAAAATAGAAGGCCCTAGAGAGAGGAATTATCAAAGTTAACGTAGATGGTGGATCTAGCATGTATGAAGGGTTTGGTGAGATAGCAGGGATTGCAAGGGATTATTGTGGTATAATCTGTAGTGGATTTTCAAAGATTCTAGGTGTGACAAATACTAAAATGGTTGAAGCGTGGGCCATTAAAGAAGAGTTGGGCTTCATTAAAGCTAAAGGATGGCTGAAAATGGTGATCGACTGAGATGCAGAGACAATAATAGACGCAATAATCAGTACTTGTATGAAAGTGGGCTGGGCCAATAGATTTCTAATAGAAGAAATAAGGGAAGAATAGAAATTAGTCTAGGGATGTGAGATAAGGGAGATTTTGAGAAGTGCTAACTTAGTAGTAGATTAGGTAGTTAACTATACAAAGAGGCAGATGAGTCCTAGTGATTGGTGGCTGAGCCTCCCATCTGACCTACTTAGACTACTTAATCTTGATTTTACTATGAATTGTAATGAAAGAAATAGTAATACTTATGTACTTAATGTAGAATAAGTAATACAATATCACTTGTTTTTTATTGAAAAAAAAGATCTATGGAAGGCTTTACATCCTCATCTATTCATTGATTAGGTGGAAACTATTGTGATGCTTTTAATTTATTTAATTTTAATGAATTTTTATTTATATTATATTAATTTAATTGTCACGCCCTGACACAGTAAAGTCATAACAATCTCGACGTATAAATTATCTTAAAATAGAAGCTTATCTCTTAGTTGCTATTATAAACCTGATTTACACAAGGCGTTAGTAGCTATTTACTTTAAAGTAAATAGTTTACCTGAGAATAATATGATCACGTCTGCAGAAGTCTTAAATCATAGATTAAGATTTTGATAATTTCAATTATTATTTAATGTATACATAGTTCGATATCACAAGTTTAGTAACCAAGAACAAAAGCTTTAGTAGTTCAACTGTTCTCCAATTTATATCCTCGCTCTTCAAGATCCAACAATCACTAATTTCAAGGTAATTATATTATGGCTTCCTAGTCAGTACCTATAGAAGATATATATAAGGATGTAAGCAACCAATCACTCGATAAATTGGGATAAAAACATAATACTATATGAGAAGCACAAATAGGGTTATCAAATAGTTATTTAAATGTAATGCCATAAACAAATGCCATCTCATGATGTTGTTTGGTAAGTTGTAAGATTAAAAGAATTTTATTTGCTCTAATTTGGGTTTAAGGAGTTTCGGTGCATATGCAATAGTTCACTGCTAAATTGAAGCTTATGCAATGGCGATATCCCTCTTTCTGCAACTATCCTTCAAATCATCGCCTTCATCCTTACCATAACCTCTTTTTATGTCACTTAATTCAACTAAAGATGAAAAAGAAAACATTATGCTACAGTGCTATCCCTTTTGGAGGTGTCGATATTTGGTCAGAGAATACTAAGCATCTCCTATTAGGTTGCAATGCATTTTTGGTTAAGTTTTCGAATAGGATATCGTTAAGTCCAATTTAAAGTGATCAATTAATTCCATGTAGTACAAACAATTCTACTCTAAAATAGCAAACTACCAATATATATATGAGCTCAAAGATACATAGGTATGCGCATAATTAAACGACTTACAAGCATAACTAAGTATAATTTTAAACCTCTAAATACTATGAAATAATACTTCGAAATATAATTACGTATTGATCACAAACTTACTTAGACTTCTTTATTTGCTCAATAAAGTGCAACTTATGTTGTACCTTCACCGTTAGTCCCTATAATATAAATGTCATACAATTATTAAATATAAGCTTTATTTCTGCAACTCGATTTATTATCTTGATTTTAAGGTTATTCTTTACTTAGTTACCTAGGTTCTAGGTCTCTTGTGATTAATCTCACTCTTAATTAGTCTTTGATTCAACTTTTGATTTGGTTTCTAATTTAGCCTCTAATGTTGCTTTTGATTATAATTTCACTCATAAGCCCTAAAACATCTACTAATCCATCCTCTGAAGTTATCCAAATATACCTTAAGTCTAAGAAGTCTATGGTTTGGTTTTTGATCAATTTTCTAGTTTGCTCTATACACTTTATCTTTGATTTACCTTCTAAATTAGCCTTTGATTTGAACATACTCTGTATTTTAGCATAATTTCCCCACAATTTTTTTCATGGTTAAACCTATACTATACAGCTCATCACTACTTCAGTTTAACTCAACCACTCCAAATTCCATTACTTTAACACTTCACATATAACATATATATTAACACCAAATCCTTAATCCTTAAATCTAACACTTCTAACACTATAAACTTAATTCTTAAACACCGCTCAACATTACAATATACCAAAATATCACAAGTTATTTCCTTTGAAAAATCATTGAATATACTTTGATAAATAGCTTTTTAATATAATTTTAAAGCTTAAAAATTAGATAAATTTACAAAATAATTTTCACAGAAAAATTTTAGACTTGAAATAACATTAATAAGATTTTTGAAAATGAAAGCAAAACTAGCTTAGGTTTAATAATTTCTTAAGAACGATATATTGTGGGACTTCATTTTAATGGAATAATATTTTTCCAAAAACTACATGTAAAAATATGCCAGAATACGATTATTCATAATTTTTGGAATTAATTTAGTATTTTTGAAGAATTAATGAAAATTGGATCAAGAAGCTCAGTAGAAACTGTCGTACTAGCTACCTCCGACCATCCCATACTTATCGACACCATCAGGCAGGTGGTTCTCCTTTAGATGGTGGTAGTCATCCATTGTCAAATCTTTGTTTTATACTTGTACTCTAATTTAGCTCACAAATCCACTATTTTCCTAAAATTCTTTTTAATTTTCTCTCTATTCTCTTGATACTTTCCACAGTTTTTCCTAGGTTCTAAAATGTCCAAATAAGTTTACTAGAGGGAGTATTTGAATCTATAAAGATAGCTTGAGGCAGTAGGATTTTCTTTTGATGTTCATGATAGGAATCAAAGGCCAATTACAAAATCCTAAGCTCGAGGACTTGCTTCTCTAATGTGCCAAGCTGCCTTGAAGAACTTAACTCCAAAAGAAGAGCAATTCCTCCAAGCTGACTTAGTCTATCATCCGAGCTCCCTTGAACCGTTCATTATTTCACAGGTAGAAGGAGAAGAACTTACCAACACTATTGAGTCCTATTAAAGTTAAACATTAAACCCGCTTACTCTCGAGTTGATAGGTATTTTAGCTACCAAGCTGTCGATTTGAGGTTGAGCCAATTAGCTTTGATTGATACTCATTAACGGTATGGATTATAGAATTGAAGGTATGACATGTATCTCCTCTTTGACATCTGTACCGTTCTTCGAGAAGGATATTCCTTTTTGTTTTGACTACTAACTTGCCCTTATATGATATGCCCTTGTCTTTTTCTAGTAGGAATCCTTTTAGTAATTTGTAGTGACCTTAAACTTGCCTTAATTAAGCCATATGAATACTTATATTTTGTATTAATTGCATCATTGAGAATATTAAATACATAACTTTTCCTTTTTCGAGTTAAGTGCTGCTCTACTTGCTCTCCTTACTGTTATTTAGGCTATTTGAGTGTGGGCTAATGGCAAGTGACCTCTGATTATATTTGTGCGTTATATTAAGCGTAGCTTAGCTTATGTGAAACATTGATGCATCATATCCTACTTTAGTGCATGAGGACCCTTTTTCAACCTTCAACCTCCATTTATTCTTCGAGTCATCTTACGATTTGGATCCATCCCTTAGTTTGCGTCATACCTTAGTTGTGTATTCGTTTACGATCAGTGACCCATATTAGTCTAAGTGTCTAATTTCTTTATTTTAATAATCCTAAGTGGCCATAATCTAATTCTAAACAAGTCACCTTTAATGCCATACCACATTCCTCATATATTCTAATGCTAGCAAGTTTTCCTTAATTTTCTTTAATTATTTTAGTACGTTTTAATGTATTTTGGGTATATTTTTCTATACGTAAATTCATATTTAATACAAATAATTACTCTTAAATATTATTTATATTATTCTATCATTTCTAGTGTGCATATAATTTATTTCTAGTGATTCGTTAATTATCACAACTCATTTCGTACGTTTCTAATAAATAATAAGTAAAATACTAATATTCTATAAATACAATATTTTACTATTTTATTATTTTATTTTCTTAAATCCAACTTATAAGACCACTTTTATTAATATTTTTAACTTCGTCATAAAATTTAGGCTTAATCGATTGACTTTCGTGTCCACCCTAAATTTCATGCACTGTTTTCTAAATCGACTAATTTTGAGTTGATAGCCAATTTAGTAGGGTCTCACATTGATGGTACGTTTGTTATATGAGAATGATCTATAATGAATTGGAATTGAATCGAATGAGGGTTGAAATGATAAATCATATCCTATATTTGGAAATGCCCGTGAAATGGAATGATATTAAATGTGTAAATAGTATTAATTATCGAAAATGCCCTTAATTATTACATATCATAATTTATTTGAAAGTTAAATTATTAATTTTAAATCAATATAACTAATAAGGGTGGAATAGAATTGCTATTTTTACCCCCTTTAAAGACATAATCGAATTCCTTCTTAAAGGCGAAATTGGATTCCTTCTTAAAGGTGAATGGAATCAAGATTCCGCCTTCAAATTGCACTTCCAAACATATGGAAAGGGAATTGAATTTGAAATCGCGATTTTATTTTGATTAATTCTCGCATACCAAATATAATATAAAATACTTATACTAATAACAACTTGTAAAAATATGCCACGTGTCCCTTATGTATGTATTAAAAAACACGGTTCATGTATTTGTTAAAAAACAAAATGCAAGTTATCTCTTTGCAAAACGCCTAAAACATAAGTCACCTTTTTTGTAATTTACTCATTTAGTTATAAAAATAGCAAATACTATAAATTTTGAGTCAAACTATATAAATAATTTATAAATTATGGTAATAAAATTTAATACATATTGTCATGCCTTAAACTAGAGAGTCATAAAAGTCCTGCTATATAAACTAATCTAAACTAAAAGCTAGCTACTTTAATCGCTAACGTAAGTATAATTTACACTAGGCCTTTACTACTCCGTAGTTTTGAGTCATCTAATTCGGTATTTGTTAAGTATCAATCTGTGGTGTAGTTTTTTAAAATAAAATTTTGAAAGAGACTCTATGGTATAAAAACTTGAGAAGAAAACAACTTTTATACATAACTTCAAGAAAATATACAATAAGAATTTATAAAATTTCACAAGTTTACAGAACATAGTATCAGTAAATATAATTGAAAACTAGAGGGCCATAAAACTAATGGAGACTCTATTAGTTTCTATACAAGTTAGTAAATCCGATAAATACTTAAGAATACCGCTCATTAGTCTTGAATCTCATTCCCCGACTCTATTCTTTAGCCTTTTTAGGATTTGGTGTAATTCTTGTGATTTTGTTGGAAAACCTATAAGATAGCTATAAGGAAGTGAGTGACAACTTGCTTAGTAAGTGAGATGGAGACAATAGTACATATCAAAGACAAAGCAACCGGGGTTTCAAACAAGGATAATTAAATACAATGTATGTTTAAGCAAATGTCATCATACAACGTTAACTGGCTGTCATGAGATTAAAGGAATTACCCTTACTCTAATTCGGGTTTCGAGGAATTTCACATTGTATACTTCGAGTGCCGAAACCAAACTAAGGCTTGTGCAATTGAAAAAATGCTCCGCCTGAGACTACCTTTGAACCATAGTCTCTAATTTTATTACGATTTCCTCTCTTATCACTTAGTTTAACTAAGGGTAAGGAGATGACCATTTCTGCTATCCTCATAGAAGGATTTGTGTTTGGTTTAAGAAACCTAATTGTTTCACTTAGTGAGTTATGATACAAGTTTGATTAGTAGTTACGTTAAGTTTGTGTTAGATTGTTTTTAGGATAATCAAGTAATTTCATACAACTTAAAGTAGATAATACCATAAAACAATCAATACATATAATCCAACACTTTACAACAACAATTCAATGTTCAAACACATGTACAAAGTCAAGGTCCCTTTTTGCAACATACTTGTATAAACAAGGGGCCATTCTTTTGTATATACTATAACATAGGAGAGACTTTTTTTTAGTTTAGTTAGGGTCTTACTATTATTAGAAATTTCTACTATTAGAAATTTCTATTTTTAGAAAGTGGTGCCATTATACTAGTTTTAATGTCTCTTCCTACTAGACCTAAAAATGTTTATAAATCTCTTTATAGGGGTGTGAGTACTTTTTTTTATTGAAGCTCTTACTTATCATGTTGGTTGATCACAACCGACGACACCTGTTACATATACATTACTCCCGTGTATACACATTTTAACCTTATATTATTGTCAGAATTAATAAAAATGTACTATTCATTTTTTCATTCGTGTTCGTGTTCGTGTTCTTTATATTATTGTTGGCTTTCTTCCTTGTCTGTGTTGTTTACAAGTTTGGGCCCTACTAGTCAGTGTTACGTATGAGTTAGGCTTATTTACTACTATAGAGGTAAGACAATAAGCATCGTACAATCTGTTTATATACTAGAGAAAGCGTTAGACTGTGACACACAGTATAAATACAGACTAATAACTTATAATCACAAACAAGACACATACTAAGGTCTTAAAGTATGCTCAAACAATACACCAAACTATAGTGAAGTACTAATCCTACTTTCCTAGAACTCAATCACTTGTTAACTCGGTTGTTCACCAGTCCTTGTGGGTGATCCCTTAATGTTTATCTTGATATAGTACTTTATT
Source organism: Lumnitzera littorea (assembly GCA_024138015.1). Classification (NCBI taxonomy): domain Eukaryota; kingdom Viridiplantae; phylum Streptophyta; class Magnoliopsida; order Myrtales; family Combretaceae; genus Lumnitzera; species Lumnitzera littorea. The sequence goes on along the minus strand of JAMXBB010000002.1, from coordinate 5,525,938 downwards.
TTGCATATAAATTATAAAATATTGCTAATTTACTCATTTATAATAGAATTATGTTGATTTAGTCATTGGTTCATTAGTTTACACCCTAAGTATTGGAAGTTTAGAATAGTACTATAAGTTTACATTACCTTTTGAGCTATCTCCTAAGTTAAGATGTCCTTGAAATATTTATTGAAAAAGCTTCTAAGATATCCTCTATATCACATAAACATCGTTATTCACCATAGATTCAGCCTCTACATTAATCTTTGAGGTTAGTAAATTATCGAGATTTTCTATGAACACCTTCTAAGCTAAATTATGTGTGAAGTTCTAAAATTGAAAAGCATTTAAGTTATTCTCTAACTCACATCTGAGTTATTAATTTGATAACCACCAAGATTTCTTACAAATTACCTTATGGAACAACTTTTAAGTGCTCATACTCTTATATTTCACTTCGAATATCCTCTAAGGCACCTTTTAAACCAACAATATAGTTTATTCAACTTTTAAATCTCTTGCAAGAATATCCTTTGAGCTATCATTTGAGCTCAATTAACTTCAAATTCCTCAAGAGTTTATCCTTTGACTTAGCCTTTAAGCCTCTCTTATTTATATTTCTCTTCGAATTTTGCCTCTAACTAAACTTTTGAATTAGTATCTAGTAGAACATTTACCCTCACTTCTTCTGAGATACCCTTTAACTTTGTTATCTTATAGAGTTTTTAAGAAAAAATTATACTCTAACTAATCTTTTGAACCCCTTATTTTCACATTTTATTCATAGGTTTTGCTTTTGACTCACCCTTTGAATATCAATCTAGTTCAAAACTCATTTCTAAAATCCTCTAAGTTATCATCTATCTTCACCTAATTCCTTAATAATCACTTCATAGGTCACTTCATTGATCCATTTACTCTTAACTCCAATCGAATTTAACCAAAATACCAATCCATATATCTCAGCTCCATTAAATTTAAACTCGTAATGTATCATATCATCATTCATCAATTTCTCAAATTCCCAAATCACCAAATGAGTCATAGCAGTAACATATACTTGATTTTGTCACTTCTCTTAATAAAGCCTCTTCTAACAACACCCAATCACCACAAAATATTGCAATAACCAGTGGAGCTTAGAATCCAAGTGAGGTCCTTAAGAAGATAGAATAATTTTCACCAAAAGCACCATTTTAATCACAATTTAAGACTAAAAAATTCATAAAAATTATAGAAAATAATTTTGTAAAAAATCTTTTCATAGAAATTAAGCATAAATATAAGGTGGTTTACATAAAATTTTCAAACTTGAACCTACGTCGTTAAATCTATTTATTTTAATATCGAAAATTGCTCAATTTTGTTGATTTCTTAAGCATATATATTATAAATATTAAATTTTTACAAAAAAATATTTTTTTGTAGATTCTATATATGAAAATATGTGAGAATACATTTTTGTGGAATTTTTATATTTTTACAAAATTATCTAAAATCGAACCAAATTTAGACCTCACCGAAATTGGAAGCTCCAATTGCTACCACCAGTACCACCACTATTGTTGGCAGAGCTAGGCGTTAGCCCCTCCTTCGAGTCGTGCTCTTGGTTTGCTCCCAGTTCCTGTTCACGCATTTGGTCTCTATTTTACTTAAATTACGCATTGATTTTCTAATTTTTACTTGATTTTTCTTTTTGATTAATTTCATTTACTCTAATTTTTACCAGATCCTCACTTATCTAATTGAAATGTTGGAGTCTTTTCAGATTTGTTAAGACTATTTGGAGTATAAAAATGATTTATCTCTCTCTTTTAAAATTAAAATTTTTATATGCCCAATCGCACACTTAACCTCACTTAGTTCACTAATACCTGTTATGTTCAGCTCCACACACCTAATACCAATTACATCTAATTGTCCTAAGTGATTTTTATTAATTTTTTATGAATTTAATTAACTTATTTTGGCCTAAAATACTATTTTTGTGGTATTTTAACTAAATACAAGTATACATACATACTTAAAAATCACTCACAACATATACATATATATTATTTTATATTCCATATACATTTTATTACATAAATAATTTATTTCTAAAAGTTTAAAAACTAATGAAATTTATTTTACACAATTATAGCAAATAATATATAATATAGTTAAATTTCCTTAACTTAGCAATTTTATTATTATTTTTTTACATTTTTAATATTCGAGTCCACATGATGTCCTCAACTAATGTTTTGAATTTACTTGTAAATTTTTAAATTATGCAAATTGCTTTTACTAGTATCCTAAATTATTCGCTGGAGCAACTACATAAAATCATAAGCATACATATATAAATTTCGATAACTATAAATAAAAAAGTTCTTTTAAGTATTATATTACAACAAAATGACTTCTTTAGTTACAAATAAAATATTACTATATTTTTCATAAAACTGTTTAGTTTAGTTTTATGAAGTGATTTGGTTTATCTATACAAACCAACGTTTTGATTTGGTTTCAAAATTTTCTAAACCAAATGAAAAAAAAAGATAAAAAACATAGTTTTAGTCTAGTTTAGTTTAGTTTGCAAATTTATTTGGTTTGATAAATATTTTTTTTCCACTCCTACCATCAACCTATCGGATCGTTCGTAACCAGACAGGTTTTGTAATACGGCAGGTACCACCTTAGTTGGTGGGCCTCTAATCAGGGATCGGCATTGCCCTTTACAAAAAATTGAGAAAAATCTGGCCCATAATAAAATCTATATACTTGATAAGAGAAAGAGGGGGAAGATCATTTCAAAATTTCCAAAAGCAAGTCATTCAGATATAAGAACAATGAATCGAGTGTTCTAAGCCATGATAATTTACATCTGTTGGTTTAAGGTGTCTTATGGTCCTCCAAGAATGGCATTCTCAATATCTTCTCTGCTGAGTGCATAACTGAATCTCCTCTCCACATCCTTCTCGAGGTTCCCGGGTCCAGTCTTCAAGTATCTGAATCGTGTCAAACGATGTTGTCATAAACCACATAGTGAATAAACCTGAGAGTCACCATATCGAGTGTGTGTTTAGTTTGATAGGCCAAAACAGACTAGAACAATAATCCATGAATTGTTTGGCTCCTCGTTCAGTAAAAAAAGAAAAGACTTTGATGTCATAAAATATAGATGTATGTTTACAAGTATCAAATGATTTCTTCTATCAAAGCGAAATAATCAAACTATCTTATGTTTTTGCGCAATATTTCATCACATCTATGGTTGTTTTGTGAAGTTTGTGGAAGATCAGATGCTTTAGAGCTCAAAGTATGAGAGCCTAGTGGGTATAGAGAACTGGAAATTGGCAAGCAGGACAAGGAGGTTCTCATTAGAAGTCGGTTGCCATCAACATCACCAGATATCGAGTTGCTGCTGGCACAGATAGGGGGTCCAGTTAATTCAATGCACTATGATCAATGTATTAACAAAATGTTTAAGATGTTAATCCATCAATCCACATGAGAAATGTTAACCCATCCTTTCTAGTAAAGTCACCAGTACTCCTCCTTTCCGAAAACAATGGAGAGAGTACATGACAGGAGAGAAACAACAAAAAGAGCATGCGAAGGAAATGCTATGATGAACACATGAAGTACATATTAACTACGATTCTCAATTCTGAATATTGTCTTTAGCAAGTACACACCCTTGTGCAGTTTAACAGTTAAAAACATAGAGCAGACTATGGTGGTCAACATTATCTCCTGCTTGTATCTTCAATGGTTAATTTGCTGAGACAGTATCTGTTATGAGCCAGCTGTGATTTATGAAGAAAATTAAAGTAATTTTATTGATTTTAAAGAAGAAATTCAATTACAAACCCTAATCTCTCTCTAAAAGAGAGCCATGAGCGCTAAGCTCACAAACAAACTAACATGGGCAAGTAGCTCACAAGAATTAACTCTCAATGATTAGTAAAGTTTCTAGATGCGCCTTCCTAACCAACTTTACTTATTTATAGAAATACTAGCTAATAGTATCTAATATGAATTGCCACATCAGCATATGGCCACCCACATTACACACTTATTACACTACTTACACTTATTATCTCTTATATGTTCTACTAATACTTGAGGTCATATCAGTATCCTTCCTCAGTGACCGCTACAGCTATTGTCCTCCCCAGACCTCACTCGAGCCCAGTAAAGTACTACAAATAACTATTGACTGCCTGTACTTCCAAATCCTCTATGTAAGTGATAAGAACGAGTTTGGAAAAATAATTCCAGAAATGTATCTGAACTTAAAGCATCAGAAAATCCTCAACAAGCCAATTGCTCAATGAAAGAATAAGTATAAAATTCTGCTGCTCACTTTCTGACCTCCCTTCCTATTTATACTATCGTTCACCTTCTAACTCCCAGCAACAGGACTAAAAAAAATATGTATAGGTGTAAACAAAACAACAAACCCCCCTTCCTATTTATACTATCGTTCATCTTCTAACTCCCAGCAACAGGACTAAAAAAAATATGTACAGGTGTAAACAAAACAACAAACCCCACAAGACATATTATGTAGGCCCCATAACACCACAACACATATTCTGTAGGTGCCGCAACACAAACTCAGTAGAAGACAAAACTAAAACAGCACACTACATACAAAACACCTATGATATAGAAGACCACTAAACACTACTATTCATACTCCCTTATTCCTCCGCCCATACACATGGCACACTTGGGATCTTATCAATGCCACCCTCCAAAAGACAGTCTTTGTCTTCAAGGACAAATTTAGGAAATTGAATTTCAAAGGCAGCCTTATCAACCCAATTAGCTTCCGTTGAGGGCTGACCCTCCCATTGCACTAATACTTGAGAAATTTCCTTGCCGCACTCAACTAAGAAACGATGTCCCTAAATACTAATACGTTGCTGCTGTTGTTGCCCTTCATAATCATCTTCAGCCACATGAAAATCAGTAGGCAAATCAACAGAAGCAGAAAAATTGCCTGAGGAATTCTTTAGCAAAGAAACATGAAAAACCAACGCGCTTTACATCTAGCAGGAAGTTGAAGTTTGTAAGCTACATTCCCCACCCGTTCAAGTATTTGATAAGGCCCAAAATATCTGGGTGATAGTTTAGTACATGCTCTTGTGTTCCTGTGTTTCTGTAAAGCTGGTCAGATTCTTAAAAACACCCAGTCACCCACAGTCACCCACATTAAACTCCACGTGCCTCCTATGTTTGTTAGCTTGCACAAAATTGCTAAGTTGAGCCTTTGCAAGGTTAGCTTGAAGCTACTAAAGCACCTCATTTCTTTCCCTTAGAGTTGTCAAGATGGTAGGGCTTGCAATTTCACCACTTACAAAAGAAGGAACGGATGGAGGACGCCGGCCATAAACTAATTCGAAAGGAGTAAACCTAGCTAATGAGTGACAGGAAGTGTTATAGGAGAACTTGACCCAAGGAAGCCAAGAAGACCAGCTTTCAGGTTTTTCACTACAAAAGCACTGCAAATAGCATTCCAAGCCCCTATTGAGTACCTCGGTTTGGCCATCTGTTTCCAGATGGTATGATTTACTAAAATGAAGTTTTGTACCTTGAGCTTGAAACAAATGGCACCAAAAGGTGCTAATGAAGATATTCCCCTTGCTTCAATACCCAACACATTCCCCAATTTGAAACAAGCAATATCTCTCTCTTTTACTACTCCCAAACAAAAGTTGTTACTGGCTAGAAAACAAATGCAGTCTCATGATCGTTGAGACAATTAAATAGTCATTGCTACCCCCCATGTGGGTTTTTCTATTTCATTTCTCTCAGCAGGACTTTGTCAAGTATTCTGCTTAAGAGATGCATGAATACTGAAAAACATAATCTTCCCACTTATTACTTCAATCAATTCTTCATCCAATTCTATATATTGGCCCATGGAAGCTAATTGATCAACTCTAATATGTAGTTAATTGAGTTCATAGTATATAAAGACCAGCTAGCAGCTACCAGAGATATTCATAACTGTCCAGCAGCATGACTATCCCCCCCTATTGAATCCAAGTTCCTAGAATAAGCTTCCTGCTTCACAAAGCCTTTACCTCCATTAGCTAAATGGTAGTTGATTCCATTGTAAGTAATTGCAATTAAAAATGCTTCCTGAGACCAGCTATATTGAAAACGCTCAATCTGACCAAGCACGTTTTGTATTTGGAACTTATTTTGTCTCAATCTGGTACATTTCAGCATTCCTCATCGTCATTACCCAAAATGATGAGTTAGCCTCTCAAATTCCAGAACTATAAAACCAACATTGATATATTGTTCCAGAGCTGCCAGAATACATAATATTAACATTACGATTTTGCTCACTGCTGTGCCTGTGCACTTGTTACGAGCCTGTAAAACGAAAATTTCCGCATTTCCGTAAACCCTTATATTTCACGAGAAATGTGGAACTAATACTCTAGAAGCTACACATATCCCTAGCCTAATCATTGTTGGCGGGGCACTCAGTTAGCGGAACCAATAATAATAGCAAGACAATCAGTGATGAGCGTTAAATCCTTAATTCTAGAAGCGAAATGTCCAAAGCAGAGAACTTTGAACCAAAATATACAAACTCTAATACTGATTCAACACATCGAAAAGGGATAGTAGAAAGAGACCAAGAGAAGTAACCTGATATAAAGATCGGTGACATCAAGAGACAACTGAGCGTGCCACTCAGGCAATTCAATAAACCAAACAGCACGGTCCTCTTTGCCCTGGTAAAACCCTAATTTCCTCAACCAAGCTTCAACACCAGGCAAACTATGAGAATAAAGGGGTTTGCTCTTTTCGGGGAGGTTCTTAAGCCATTCGTCCTCTTCTGGTGCTGAGGAAAGCTCTGGTTGAGGCTCAGATGATTTGGAAGACGCTATCGTTAGGGTTAGCGTTAGGGATTTCTTGGGGAGGAGAAAGGAGGACTGGGGGATAGTGGAAGGAAAAGAGGAAGACGAGGGAAGCCTGTTTGAGATTTTGGGTGATTGTGTTGAGGAATTTGAGAACGGAAGTGTGATCATCGTATCGTGACGATCAATGTTCGTTTCTGTGATGACTGAAGTTGTACAATTTGGAAGGTTTGGTTGTGTTGAACTGTGGGAGTGTGAGTGTGTTGTTGCAGCGAAGACAGAAAACGTTATCCACCTTGATGTCTGGTCTCTACATTACATACTGGGAAATTCCCTTGGAAAGAGATGGAGAGAGAAAGACATGTCCAAGGTGAACCTGTGGTCGGGCTGTCTGAAATTGCAACGCGATGTAGGAATTGGGCCTTCATTTTCTCTTTGGGTTCGTTTATTAAAACTCTCTCCTTGAACTTTCCGGTCTTGGGTTCAATTTATTTTGTTAACCTAATTATAAAATTTAATATTCTTATTATTAAATTATAATAATTAAATTTAGTATTTATATCACTAAATTATAATAATTTTATTAAAAAAATTTTAATTTTATATTTTTATATCGGTGATTGAATATTATTATTATATGAAATTGCATTTTAAATATATAATAGTTATTTGAAGATAAATTCCCAATATTAAAAATGTTAAGGACTGCTCACGAACTCGTATAAACACAACTATTGATGTTTTATGTGGCGAATCCTGATAATCTTTAATCCAACACCGAAAGTTTGATACTCCAACTCAAGAAAGCTAAAGTTAGATTAAGAATCGTGAATCAATGGTTACGTAGAATTAAGAATCGTACAAGTATGAGAAAAATTTGACCCGTCAACTAATAATGGGTCGAAAACCAAAAATATAACATCTCAAGATGCTGGTTATGATTAAGTCAAGAACCTTAATATGATGGATGCTATGAGCATGACAGTTTTTTATAAGTTTAGCGTTTTATAAAGAGTTTAAAAAAATATATGGATATCTCAAAATAATAGAAATTCAACCATCAAAGATATTTTAAAATTATAATCATGTCCTTTTATATGTTAAATAGAGTGGATAATAATCGTCTAACAAAAAAACTAAATAAATCAAATATAAAAAACAAATCAAGCAAGTAAGTAAAGAAAAATATTAAATGAAATTTAATGATTAAATTGATCAACCACTTATATAACTATATCGATCAATTATCTTTAGGTGATGTTGATCAACCATTGAGTCGACCAACCTTCTCTCCTAAATTGACCTTAGGGTCTTTTTCTATTCTAAGTCGACCTTCAATATATTTGGGATGATTGTATCTTTATTTTAATCTATATTTGTAGCTCTTGTACAAGTAGTAGGTGATATTAGTAATGCCAAGCTTAAGCATAAATTTATTCGACAAAAAGCTTCAACATTTTCATTGCTTGGCCAATAGATCTATTAAATTCATGTTTTGAGCTTGCACTTTTATAATTTGTCTCCAAAGTACTTTCAATTTATCGAATGAGCTTATTAGTTTTAGGTTTTCGTTACAATGTCCAAAAATTGGTTTTTGGATACGCAATTGATTTATAAATAGTAATTTTTAATAATTAAAATATGAGAAACAAGTTTTAAACTCTCTATATTCACTTTTAGTTGTATCACTAAATGGGTATAGATTTTCATTTGGTGATTATTAGAAAAGGATATTATTTGAATATCTCTCCTTATAAATCAAGAGTTTTAGTTGCATTATTTGAAAATTTAGGTGATGATTTAGGGTCTAAAAACTATGTGTGTATTTTCAAATATAAAAGGTGAAATCACATTTGAACATTTAGTTTTCGAGTTAATTTAAAATCATCCAAAAGATATATAATCATAAAGATATGGGTTGGTTTTATTTATTCAAAAAATTTAAACAAAAACCATGTCAGCTTTTTACAATCCCGCCCAATGCTCATGCATCATTTTCCCGCCGTCTACATTCTTTCAAACGACATCGTTTCGTTACTATCCCCGCTTCTTCAACCTCAAGCAGAGCTTACTCTATCTCCCGCTCCCCTCTGGGTCTCTAATGGCTTCAGATCCAATCACATGCTTCTCTCTCACTAAACGCATAGTCCTCCTCATAGATCTCAACCCACTTCTTCTCCATTTCCCAAATCCTAAACCTAATCCGCGTTCATACCTCCAAACCATAATTTCTTCCACCAAAACCCTCCTCTCTTTCCCACCCCTCTCTTCCTCTATCTTCTCCTTCAAACTCTTCTTCTCTTCTCTTTCTCCTCTTCTTTCCTCTTCTAAGCTTCCCAATTCATCTCTCCACCTATCCTTCAACGACCCCAAAACCACCCTCCATGCGCTCTCTCAAACCCTAGATTATCTCTCCTGCACATTGCAGAATTACAGCCCCAATTCCGATTCTCCTCCCCGGGCGGTTCATGTCACTGCGTTCATGCGACAGCTCCTCCATGACTATTCTTGGGATTTAGACATTGATGGCGAGGAAGGATTTTTGGGTATGTCAAATCAAAGTTCTGGTATCTCTGTTCGGTCTAATTTAGTTGTATTTTTTTCACCAATAAGAAGGAGTAGAAAATGGATATGTGAATTTCTAGGTCTAGATGTAAAGGATGAAGCTTTCTTATGTAATTCGGAAGTGTTGTGCCATAAGTTTTTTGCAGTGTTTAGCAATGTGAATGATATATATGTTAGTAAGGATATTCAATTTAGCTGGATTGATGTGAACTATGACGTGGAAGGTGGTGTAAAGGAGACTGGCGGTGAAGAAGAAGTTGTTAAAGATGGGATTTTGGAGAGTGGTATTAGGAGTTTGGGCTGGGGATATTGTTCAATTGAATCGATAGTGTTGGGTTCGGCTCTTGTGCCATTTGGATTGATTTATCCCAGAATTGCTGTTCAGCCTAAGCTTTTTGAGCTTAATAATAACAAGAGTACGAGAGCAAGTTTGGGTCTTGAAATTGTTGATGTGAATGGAAAGCCTTTGGAATGCAAATGCTGTGAGTTAGAATTGATTGATTTGAATGTGCAGGGAAGATGCAAGGATGTTTTGCTTCCATTGGGGATTATGAGTATGCAAGGTGGAGAATCTAGAGGAAGGATGGTGTGCATGGATCATTTGATTGGTAACTCGGTGAAGCTGCACATTGAGGTAATGCTTAAACAGGATGAATTCATAAAAGCAGAAGGATTGACATCCGAACCAATGATTGTTCATGAATATCTGGGTGATTATAGAAAAGACAGAAAACACGGGGGTGGCTGTGGATATTTTGCAGATAGGGTGCTTCAATTACTAGCTGAGGAAATGGGCGAGTTTGTGAGAAAATCCCTGCCATTATGGCAAATTTTCTTGAGTTTTATGTACAGGGAAGGTTACTCGGCTCTGGTGTCGCTATCCGATGGAAATGGATATTGTAGGTTTGGAATTCTTAAGCCGTTCACCCTATCCCATGCTCTCATTTACCCAATAGACAAGAAACCATGTCTTGAGAATATGTCACTAAATAGTAGAGAAGAAAATATGCTGCAATATTTACATAAATCTGGCAGCAAAGCTGTCCCCTGCAATATCCCTGGAACCAAAAAATTTGGCGATTCTCAACCTGCATCTCAGTCGGACAAAAAGGACAATGAACTTAATGATTTTGGAAGAAAAAAGAACAGAAACTACTTGCACCTTCATCAAAACCTCACATGGGCTGCCTTCCGTGAGAAGGCATTTGAAGGTTTTGAAATGAAACTCGAGGAGTTATTCTTTGTCAGGAAAAATGATAACTCAAAGAAACTAAAGTTTTTTAAATGTTGGATAAAGCAGGTTAAAAGTTCCACATTTACAAGGCTACACATGTTGGATGGATCTAAGCCATCACCCAATAAAACGAATGATGCACCAGCAGAATTGAATCAAGCGAGTGAACAGCCAACGTCTGCATCTGCATCGTTAGGAGACGATTCTTTGACAGCAGCTTCTCGAGTACAAGATGATGTTGTTCAAGACAATGATATAGGGAGTTCAGAAGATTTTCTCAGTAATATCCCCAATAAAGTTTGTGCAGGACTTGAATCTGATGGAGTGGATTTGGGAGCTTTAGCAGAGCGCCTGGTTAAGTCAACCATATACTGGTTATATCAGAAGTATGATACGAAGATGGCTTCAGAGAGTCGGTCACCTAAAGCTGACTTTGATTGTGCCAGCACTGTTTCGGCCAAACTTCCAAAGCTTCTACTGAAAGAACCTAAGGACTGGTCTAGAAAGAACAAAAGTAGGGATGTACCCGAGCAGAGATCAGATCTAGACATGTCGGCGTGCAGTATTAAAGAGTATGTTTTTATCTGTCTCATTAGATATGCAATCTCTCCTTTATCTTTTTGAACTCATTTGACAGGTGGGCTTGCTATGCTATCTATGCTTTTCCTTGATAAGCATAGATATGAACTGCAGATATTGTTTCGTTTGGAAATACTACGATCGGAAATTGGAGCTACTATCCAAGAACCTTTGAAACAGAAGCTTGTGAAGCAGATATGCTTGTTTTTAGACAGCATCCAATGCCATATGGAGGGAGGGTTTTTTGGTGATTGGAGCCTCAACGATTATGTGGGAAAAATCATAAAAAACAGGTATGATCTCCTGTTAATACTAAATGCTTGAAAATATTTGCATTATTATACAATCTCAAACTTTCTGCGAATACAGCATTTCCGACATCATTTGCTGAATCTCTTAGGTTGTTGTCTCGTGTCTGTATGTGGACTACTTGCTCCATTAGCTTTATTCTCTTACCTCAAGCTTATGGTCTTAGGCACAGTCAAAATGTAGCGATGCATTGACATAGGGATCAAGAAAATACAAATTTTCTCCATAAAGTAATATACACATTTAAGTGCTGAGAAAATTTATGAAGCCTAAACCTTTTTCTGTTAATTGAAATTTATGAAGCATACCCTTTTGGGTCATATTTATTCAATAATGCAGTTTTGGTGCCATCACATCCCTCCAACGTGAAGCTCAATATGTTATAGAAGGGTACCAAACTTATAGAATTGAAAGATGCATCCTTTCCTTCTTAAGATAGGATCTCTGAAGGATGATGCAGTTGTTAGTGTAATATATCTTAAAGAGGGTTTCTGTGTTTTCAGACAAACATGGAAAGCTTATTTTTACTACAAACAGAACAAGTTATTCAGGAAAATGGACACTGCCTGCATAAAGAGTAGAGTGAGATTGCCTGCTGCATTTTTGGCAGCTCTTGCCTATTTTTTACCATTGCTCCCCTCTGTCATTTCTAGAAAAGTTTCACTATCTAGGAAAGTATGAACGCATTTTCTTTATTCAATATAAGATGGAACTGGCTATCTCCAGACACGATCCACCTACCAAGACAAATATACCAGTCAAGTCCAGCTAATGTTGTCTCATATCTGTACGTCAATATACTTACCATTACCTTGTCTCAGATACCTTGCCCAGACCAGTTGCATGCAATCATATGTATATTGTGACCATGTTAAGACCTGGTAGTTTTCACAGTATGATGAAGATCAAGAAGAGATACATTTTCTCCATCAAGATTTCTATAGACTATAATATGCAGCACTTGCACTTCACATGAAGAAACTTTGACTGCTGAGAAAACTCTTAGAAGCCTGTAACTTTTTGGGTCATATTTATCAAGGCAAGCGGTTTTTGTGTCCCTGAAATACATTATTAAAGGGTATTAAACTTGTAGAATTAAATGGTGCATATTTTTCCTCTTAAGAAAGGACCTCCAATGAATGATGCAATTTTAGCAAACATTAAGCTCATTTTGACTACATATAGAATGAGCTATTATAAAACTTAAACTTCGTTTTTGGGCAGGTACTGCCTATTCTCCACTATTATTCCCTTTTAGGGAGGGGGGTGGAGTGCCAAGTGTGAATTGGCCTGGCTAACTCTAGGTACAAGGACCACCTTTCAAGATAAACAAACCAGTTTTAAGTGCAGCCTGTCTTGTGCTGTAGCAAATGGAGTGGACCAGAAATAATATTCCCCGACTGTCTACCACTAAATTCTTTGTGCATGCGTGTTCTGCATGCAGAAAAGTTTGTTGAGGAGTCAGCCTAGCTGATGAATAATAATTTTCAATTTCAATTCTTAAAGGTATGCAGGCATTTTGGAGGATGTGGTTCACTCGATCTACTCGAAGATGGATTTGCTACTGTTAGAAGATGACGAAATTAAACTCAACAGAGAAGGCAGCAGCCAATCCTGGAGAGACAGAATTGCAGATGATGTCTTGGCACAAAATTTGAGGCATGATGAATCAAGATCAGCTGAAAATGAGTCTTGCCAGCCAGTGCAAGATGGTAAGGAACCGAAAGGAGAGGAGCACATGCACAGGCTACTTGAAGCTCGGGAGAGGAGGGAGAGGGCTCGGAGATTTGCATCTTTAACAAGTTGGGTGCCGGATTTACAGAGAGTCTGGGTGCCTAAGCATCCTCATGCAATGAAGATGAAGTCCAATCCTTTTACGAAGTTAACAAAGAGGAAGGATCGAAGAAAAGTAACATGTGACATGGTTTGTGAGACTCCCATGACGATGAATAAAAGAACTTGCCAGCAAACAAACGACAGGGGTGATCATTTGGAAACTGGGAATTCCTTGTGCCGTTCTGTTTCTAAGGTATTATTTATGGATGATAGGTAACAAAATCCAGTGCTACACACAATGCGGTATACTACCAGTCTCAGCAGCTTCCATTCATTTGTTGTTTTAATTGGGAAGATAAAATTGTAAAGGAATCTAACTGCTGTATATGCAAATATAACCTCACAATTTTTACCAATGTTAAAATAGGCCGATTTCTGTCGAATCTAGGCCATGTTTGGCTATCCTAGGCTGGGTTGGTAGAAACGGGGTTGGATTTAACCTAGTCAAGGGGCTTGTTGATGGTGGTAACTCTTACTCATGCGAAGACGGCCGGAGAGGATGGTATTCATTAAAACTAATTTATTTTCCTCCCCATTTTCTGTGCTTCTAGGGAAATGAGCAGGATGGATCCTATCACAGGATCTTTTTCACATGTAAAATACGAAACCCAGCATATGGTCTTAATTATCATATCATGTTATTGCTGAATTCTTGAACATTTTATTCTTTTATTAATCGAAATTGAGCTCTCAACATTTTTCAATTTTTATAAGAATAGGATGTCCATAAACATCGAGAATTATTTTGTCCATCCTCAATATCTTTTTGCATTCCCTTTTCTTTTTTATGTTATTTTTCTCAATGATTTTTTAATTATTTTTTGTGTTATATAACTAAATGCATTTAATATTATTTTATTATTAGATAAAAATATCACAAAGGTGATACAAGTGCTATTTTCATATAAATTATTCAAATAGAAAAAAAAGGTCAAAAAAATATATACTTCTATAATAAATTATATATATAAGAAACATTAATCAATCCAATTAAGGGATCTCAAAAGAAAGAATCAAATCTATTTTATTATTTATTATATTAAAGAGAAAATCTTTTTTTAACTATTTATAGTTAACAATTTAATATCATATAATTTTAATCATTAAATATATTAACGTGGTGATAAAAATAAAAAAAAAAACTCATCTCACAAAATTTTTAACTATTATGTTCAACTATATAGTCAACATTTTTTATAACACATGCTTTTCCGATTGCTATTATTTTATTTATTAATTATTTTAATTATCTAACATTGCTATTATTTGAATTTTTTTTTTTTTTTTGTATTTTCAGTACATGCAGCACCGATGCATTGTCCACTAATCATTATAAAATTGCCATAATTTTTTATACTATTATTGTCCATACAAATGTGTCCAAATCATAGGATTGCCAGCTGCACCGAGAGCCGCAGGGAGTGGATTTGTTCCGGAAGATGTTTTGTGTAATGAGATACTTCCAGTCGGGGTGGAGTCGCCGAAATATGGCGGTGTGATGCTTTGGTCGAAGTACTATGATGAGAAGACTACTTATAGTGCTGCCATTAGGAGTTGCGCATTGAAAAGAAGTAGAGTTTCTTATGTTTAGTTCATTATACTGTAAATTGGAATGTTATGCTGAATCCTATGATTTTTACAGACCGTTAGGCATGACTATGAAGTTGCCTCCATGGCTACTGTTTGCTCCCATCTGTTGAAATTACAAAAGAATAAAGCAATAATGATTTCAGGCAGGATAAGATTACTGTAAACTAAACTCTACATTTACACACCACACAAATGGAGCTGTGTGGAATTGAACAATGCAAAAGTTATAGGTATTAATGGAGATAGAGTTTGTGCGATGGATGCGTAACCACATAATATAATTCATATCACATTGATGAGAATTTCGAGCTTTATACTTGGTTTGTCAGACACATTGAGGATGCTTGCAGAAACAAATGCATAAAAGAATCGATAATGCAGCTATGATACACCAATTAACAGAATTACAATATTACAAGCACAAAAACTTGCTCCAGGCAAGACCACACAAGAAAGCTGCCGAATAACTGCTGCGGAATCAATAAGGACGTAAATCAATTAAAAGGATAATAGGTGGAGCTTCTACAGTATTGCAGTTACTCGGACCGAGTTATCAGCAGATCCGGTTAAGAATATGGGCAAAGTAGGGTGCCAATCAACAGTAGTTATAGGTGCAGTGTGAGGAAGAGTCCTCAAACCACTCGGTTGACTACGAACCTGTAAGAAAGCAAAAGAGAAGGTGTCTAAGTTTTGCCAGAAAAACTTTTAAGCAGTGATATATTGGGCTTTGACCATTTCGGATCCATCAGATTTCTTCTTCTTGCATTAACTTGCACAAGAAATCTATCTAGTTACTGCATGAAGGAATTACACCCTTCGTATGCAGGCAGCTACAAAAGGATGATCTAACTTTAAACCTCTGCGTATGTAACAGACAGAGAAAGAGAATATTACTTGATAAATGGGTGCTCTTACAGAACTAGATGTTAGCAGCAATCTCCTTCCATGAGGGTCTAAAGCCATCTCCTGTCTCAGGTTACTAGAGATCTCGTTTTCATTGGACCTACAAAAAATACATGTAGGCATCTCAAAACCGACGTGTCAACTGATTTCCAACAGCAACAAAAGTGCTGTTTGGAATATTACTATCAGATCACAAAAGAATGTCAAGCAGAAGCTTAAACCATCTTCTAATGGTAAAATAAACCCAAAAAAAAGAAAAAACCTTCCAATCGTGTCCCTGTAAATTTACATCTTCTAGAAAAAGATAAATTTGAAGGCAATAATGCTTTTTTGTTTGATACATATTCTTCTCAGGCTCTGGTATGATAAACTACAAAGAGAAACCTCTTTTCTATGTCATTATTGTCTGAAATACTTGTACTGTCCAAAATGAGCAAACAAAAGTTAAAATAACAAGACGAAGAAATGACAACTACAAGCTATCGTAAATGGATCTTCTATCCTGCACAGTGGTGTAAGATCCACCAATTTTCTGATTATGAAAATGTAATTTTATAGATTGACACTGACGGACATCTTGTCGAACTACTCTCGGTGGTAACCAATGGTGTAATTATAGGGGATATTGTGGTCAGGCTCCATAACAATCTAACAAGCCATAAGAAAGAAACTTTCAAAAGTGCAAATTTAGTATGATGATACACTATTACTACTCATGAAAAAATGTAGTTTTACTTCAAAGAAAACTTTCATATACAACAAAATTCACTTTACAATGGAGGTACAGAATAGCAAATACCTGCTAGAATTGATTGACCAGAGAACTTGACCTTGATTATGCAAGCTCCATTCAACTACCTATCATTTTGCAACAATCAGTTATTTACATGACAGATAGAGTGGTGGAAGTAAAAAGGGTAGGAATACGTGAACTTTAAAGAGTGCAATTTAGCACAGTGCCATTATATCAAAAAACCAAGGGAGACCAAACACCTGCCTTTCCATCAGTACCCAAACTGAATATGCTAGTCTCATCAGGCCCAAAAAGTATGGAGCTTATGGCAGAATCATGTGCAGGCCACCCAGTAATTTGTAAACCAGCAGACATGTCTATGGCTGGTTAAGGGAATTGATGCATCTTCATGAAAATTTCAAACACAAAACTTCAAGTAGTACTCACCAAAAAGAGAAAAAGAGAACACCTCAATTAGGTCATATAAGCTCAGCATAGACATAGCTAACATAAGTAGGATACCAAACATGTGGATCATTCCATCAGTAGCAGAAGCTGCTAAAATTTTCCCATTGTGATTGAAGCACATCGAAGTGATTGCAGGGGGATCTTCACCAAGAGGAAGAATTGTCTTCAGTGAAGCCAGGAAATTGTCAAAGGCTTAACAACAGACCAATTCAGCAAATACATGGATCTTGGAACACAAAATTTCATACCATTGCCTTCCACATCTTCATGTTCCATACAGTCAATGAAGCAAAACCCATGTTGTTGCCACTATCCAAGCTAGACCTATCAAGAAACTGATATTAGTTCTTCATTGCCTATTTCCAAAATATTCTCTACATGCAATGTGCAACTTCATTTGCTAAATTTCCTTCAACTTGATTGGTAATAATCACAAATAGAAACTGCATGGAATGTCCCAGAACCCTCCAGCCTCCAGCACTCAAAGACATTAAAAGATCCCATCAGTGCAAGAAAAAGATGTCTCAGTATCAGTATCAGTATCAGTATCTGATGGATTGAATCCTATGACAAGGATCCATAACAAAATATGGGTGTCAGAAATGTTCCATATAGCAAGTGGAAGAAAAATTTCGGCAAATGAATCCTTGACCTTCAATGGTTTCCTAAAATAACTAATGTTAGAACTTCTTCAAAAATCACATTTCCTGTGACAATCCTTCCCATAGACTCTGCTCCTGCTAAAATTATTCACCTTTGGCCATTATTAGTGAAGCAAAGTTTCAACAACGAAGGCCCATATCAAGAATTAAGCTAAATGCTGCTGGAGTCCAAGACTTCATATTTGAGTGCAAATTAGAATTAAAAATTTACCCTCTTGATGCTGCTGCAGAAACAAAAATTGGTTCTACAGGGCTGCATTTTATATCCAAGACACTGCACCATAAACAACAAAAAAAAAAAAAAAAAAAAAAACGATTGAGATGACACAGAGAATGAAAGGAAAAGAATAGGTATAGAGAGATTATCCATAGAAACCTTGGAAATGCATTGGTTGTGGTGAGATCACAGACGACTCTCTTTGCATCAACATTCCATGCCTTAATGCCTCCATCAGCAGTTCCGATTAAAAGCTATTCTCAAAAAGAGAGAAAACTATCAATAAAAGGCATTAAAAAAAAAAAACTTCGAAAATTCTAACAAAAAATTTCAGAATCAATTTCCTCACCAAGCGGTCCGATTTACATTCCCAATCTAAAGACAAAATCTCTGTCCCACAGTAAATAGTTGCATTTCTAGATGCTGAGGTTGATGACTCGTATGTCCATATCCTAGTTACAAATAGGAAAGAAAATCGGAAAGTGAGATACATGAATAATGACTTGATGTTATAGTCAACAAGAAGCAGTAGTCACTAATCCTAAACATTCCATAAAAACAAGTTTATCCAGGTTTATTAATCAATCGTCATATTTGCTCAACCCAGGTCAATGTCAGAAAAGAATCTATCGTGTGGAAACTTGATAGGAATGGAATTACCAAAAAGAAGAAACCCTGATGCAACCATTTATTAGAATAATGAGAAGAAAAGGTACTTGAAATAGTGATATAGGCATAAGCAACTCAAACTGCACATATGAGATGATTTATTCCCATGGTTTTAGGTTAATATCCACATAAAGCAATTGCATCATCTATCTATACACACACACACACACACACACACAGATATCTAAATAATATGCACACTAGATACTGTATGAACATGTATCGTTGCAGTTTAGACTGACAGAAGATCCATACAAGAAAGGGAAAAAGAGACTCACATGCCCTTCTCTTACAGAAACTGCCTACATTCACCATTTTACCTGACTGTACCATCTGTAGATGCACTAGCAATGTTATTGCCAGAGGCAGAAAAGCGACAGCGAGTGATTGGACTTGTATGACCCAAAAAGGTTTCCTGCAGAAATAGTGTTTTCCAGTCACATGGCAACATAGCTTAGCAATTACCAAAGTATTGTCATGATCCTAAATGAATAATTTAAACAAAATTTTACCTGAAAATCAACTTTCACCTCAGGGAAATCATCCTCTCCCATTATTTCACTTCCATTCGCTGCCATAGCATATTTGATCAAAGTCAAAACACAACTTAATCTCAGGAAAAGTAGCAAATCATAGTATGTCCATGATATCGCTGCAACCACTAGGAAAAAGATGTATAATCAACCAAAGGCCAGTACACAGGCGCAAAACTTAAATTGGCAATACATATCTGAAGTCCCAAATTTTCAAAACAATTAAAAATACTAAACTAATAATGAAGGCAATCTCAATGATGCTTGTGATTGAAAAATTCCCAAATTATAAATCACATCATGATAGTTGAAACAATACAAAGACTCAAAATCGAAGGAAAGACATGAATAAAACTAAAAATGAAAAATAAAATCTGAAATATCAAAAATATGATAAATGGTACCCAAATATAAAAAATCCATTGAACATATGTATTGTGTAGCTCCTTACCAACTCACCTGCAAAATTTCATTAAAAAACTCTATTGAGAGTGTCCCTTATGTGTGTGCATTTTGTACTGCAAAAAATTGGGCAACAGTATATAATACAAGAGAGATACAGCTTAAGGCCAGTCAACTCGCTTCCTCTCTAATGTCACCATTCACCATTAGCTTTGAAACTCTCATCTTCCTTTTTCAAGCTAACTCCTTCCCCATCTTTTCCCTTTGTCCTTTCCACATATCATCATCATGATACTTCCTTTTCCCTATCTCTCACCTGACATATGCTTACACCTCTCTGTCCTTTATATCTGCTCTCTGTCTTATCTCTCCTCTCTCTCTCTTTTCTTCTTTTTTTCCCCCTCTTTTCTCATTTTCTGTTGTCCCTCATTTCACTCACTTACATTATCCTTTGGACTTCCTTATTCTATACAAGCCTCCACAGCTTCCACTTCATTTCACTATTTCACTTCCACCTTATCCTTTTGAGTTGAAGCCAACAACACCATTACTTAGTATCCCGCACCCCTACTGTGACCAGCACTAGAACCATCACCCAAAAGCCACCAATCAGTCAGAAAACAGCCGCAAAGTCAGCCCACCAATAAGTTTTCTAACTGACTAAATTTACACCAAGTCCTTATTTCCTTTCACACCCCCAACTTCTAATGCATGTATCTTTCTTCCTAGTGCCTTAAGTTATGGTCCATCGCTTTGTGGAGTTTCCTGACACTGCCCTCCATTGTTTTGCAGCAATCACAACTTTGAATGCCAACCAACCGTTAGCGGATCCAATCCAAACTTCTGATGGAGCTATTTTTGTGTAAAAACTATCACCATTTTATAACATGAATACACTTCATATTTTTGATAGACAATGCCTTGAAGCCGATTTGGCATGAATGTAGCATGAAATAGCATAATATTAGTGTAATAAAGACAATAACATAGCTATAAATCAGGATAAATTCAAGGGTAGAATGAGTCTAGAATTAAAGTTATAAAATAAGCAGGTTTAGATTTATTTGAAAACTGAAGTGATTCCTTTCTCATTTCTGATGTATGTGGGCTTTTTCAACAAACCTGACTTGCCTTCCAACTTCTTTGATTAGCCATGATGAGGCTGCAGTGAGTAGATTATCGTTGACATGTTACATGTCTATGTATGTAATGCTTGGTTTATAATGCGTTAATGATGATGATATGATGGTATAACTGAGGATGAAGATAGTATTACCAAACTGTAGCTTTGGCCTTAAAATTCTTGCATGTTCTGTAACTTTTTTGAGCAGTAGAGCTGCTGTAGGTCTGACCCATTCAGATGGGTCCAGTGTTCCATCTGGACGGCTTAAACCACCCCTGCCTATCCTCCTCCTTTTCTTTCACACCAGAACTTTAGTTCAAGATGGCTCAAACATATTAGTCTTGAGCCACCTCAAACTCAGTATTTTCTAAACAAATGAAGTTTCA
Organism: Lumnitzera littorea; assembly: GCA_024138015.1. Classification (NCBI taxonomy): domain Eukaryota; kingdom Viridiplantae; phylum Streptophyta; class Magnoliopsida; order Myrtales; family Combretaceae; genus Lumnitzera; species Lumnitzera littorea. Next base: position 5,504,872 of record JAMXBB010000002.1, on the reverse strand, counting down.
TTTTATGTAAAACCAACCATACAACTTGTGGAAGCCCAAAAACACAAACCTAAATAATCATTTCCTCTATATATCCCTCTATATATATAGTTTAATACGTTTGAGCCTCTATATTGTATTATAACTATTATCCTGACCTCAGGAAATGATGAAAGTATCCTATACAAAATCATGTCATGCTTCTGTGTTTAATTATGATAGCGTTTGATCATTCTTATGAACAATGACTTATTGAATATTGCACATTACTTATGCTATGTTATAAGATTGATTTGTCAACCCCTAAGATCAATACCAACTCAAGCTTCAAATAAAATTTAACATGCATTGCGTGTTTCCCCTTGCATTACTTGTAGGCTATTGCTATTACAAGGTAGCTGGAAGGACAACGTGAGTTGCAATACGGGAGTCAGTGCGCTTCTAATAGAGCATATGGTCCATCCTACCATTTTGGGCTTGTATGCATCTAGAGGTGTTGATCACTTGTCTTGGGCTCTTGGGGTGTTAAAGTGGGGGAGTTGCTCTCCCAAAATAACTCAATTATTTGAGTTGCCTAGGATGTCACACCAAGAAATTTGAGTATTAATTGTTGGATAGCTCAAACACCAATGGTAGTTGCAATTTTTAATCCAAATTTAGGGGTTTTTAATGGTTTATACCTAAACCTCATGGAGGTTACCAGAGATCTCATGTGATGTTACAGCATATACTAATCCATGCATAGCATAGGGTTGAAAAACTTACTTGTAATTACTTGTTTTGTATGTTTGTGGCACGAGAGTCTTTACCTCACAAAGTTGTGGTTATGTTCACTCCATAGAGTTATTCACTTTTGAGATCTCAAGTATCATATCAATGCTAGGAGACTACCTAGTAAGATTTTTGACTTCCATTGGACCAGGATAGGAAAGTAGTACAATGATCTAGAGGACCATTCAGCCTTACATCTCTTTGGCTAGTTCATGTAATATTTAAATGAGCTTTAGAGACTCTTTCATTATATTTTGATCTATGTTTTGGTTAGTAAATTTAGAATCTTTGTTATGAGTCGCCCGATGTTTAGCTATAGTTAGACGCTTCATAAGTGATTGATGGTAGTTGGGACACTGGAGAATACTTATCGTGGGTTGTTGCAACTAGGATACCTGAAGGGTGCGGTAGCATAAGCACAAAACTCACCACTTCTCTTGGTCATCTTTTAACATAGTATAATTCTGGTGGCTGCAAGGCAATTAACAACTATTACTTCAGCTGCTTATAAGTGTCAGCATACAACAACTTGCCAAGAAACATATTCCTAACTTCTCTGTATTGAAAAATCCTCAGCATCATAACTATATGGTGCCAAGAAAATTTTGCTTCCTGTTTGCAGGTTGTCTTTCAGCCAATACCGTGAGTCAATTTCACTCAACACACACTTAGAGCAAGTTTCAGAAAAGCACAGAAAAAGTGTATACACATTTCCTTGAGGAGGACCGAAGATGAAAATAAAATGCAAGTGCCTATGGAAAAAAGAAGAAATAGAAATGCAAAAAGTCCAATTCCTTTGTCTTTCATACTCAGAGCTCTCTCGAGCAGCACCTTTTATGTCTAAAGGTCTTCTAGCTAGAGGAGGCTGATATGGGAAGTGTCTAGTTGTCCCCCAACACCAACACACCCCCCCCCCCCCCCCCCCCCCCAAAAAAAATAAAAACAAAAACACCCAAAACCCAAAAAAAAAAAAAAAAGGAGAGTCGAAATTTATATTTGCAACATCATAAGAAGCAGTATCCCCAATCAATGGCAACATTACTAACATTTTGAGTATCAGCACACGTATTGAAACAGCTTTATATCCAAGGACAGAAAAAGAAGCAGCTACCTACCACCATAGGGTTCATCTTGCAAAATTTCATGTGAAGCTCCTTTTCTAGCATCTCTGAAATGCGTACTAAAATAGCTTGGTTCACGAATAGAATTAGATGGCAAAGGTTCTGATTCATCTTTAGATTTTTCAGAAGCAACCCAGTCCTGAACAAGCTCCATTCTACTGAAACGCTGATCAGCAGGAGTACTGGTTTCCTGATTATCTGAGGATGAAAGCACATTTTCCTCTCGAATGCCACTCGCTAGACTTGACCTGTTACTTTGTCCTGTACTGTTCTCCATTGCTGATGCAATATTGCTAGTTGTGAAAATAACAGGTTACTGGTCAAAATTATGCTGAGATTAAATCAAATAACTCTTTGTACTTTAAAACCCACTTACCTCCTTGACTGGCTTAATTGAATATCCTTTTCCTCCAACAGAGCCTGAAGCTGTGCTAACCTATTATTGAGCTGTTTTATCTCCTTTTTGAGGCGGCCGATTGTATTTTTCTCTAAGCTGATCTTCATTATGGCAGGAATGCGTGATTTCGTTAAGGACAGTTCATTTTGAAACTTAAAGTGACAATATCTGTCTTTTTCTAACAATCAACATCAATACTACATTCACACCCACAAAAGGAGAAGCTGTTCAGAAGGATATGAGTGCCGTTGAAGATCTCATTGAAGAAATTCCTCACAGAAAGTCGCAGGGCCTCATACCATTCTTTTGAAAAATAGAGGCGAAACTTAGGATCTGTGCTTGGGTTCTTTACATATGGTATGGCTGTCAGCAAATTCCATGATGTTAACCGAGGGAGTCTTAAATCAAAGAGACATAAATTATGGATGCGTGCATTACATCAGATTATAATAAAGAGGAAAAACTCACCGAACCAATGTGCCCAGTCTGTGTCCTTCTGCAGCAACTCATTTCCTTTCATTCCATAAAGCTCTACGATTCTGTCCCTCCTCCCACATTTTATAGCAATGACAATGTAATAGCGTAAAAGTGAGATCTCCAACTTACTCAAGGTTGAACTATATATAGCATCCGTAGAGGAAGAAAAATAATTCTTGAAAAAATCAAGTAAGCCAACCAAATTCTCAGCTTGGAATTTTGGAATATACACCGAAAAGATTAAATCCAATAACTTGTCCACTTGAAATCCTTTACCAATATCAGTACTCAACTCAGTCTGAAAAGCTTGTAAAGTAGAAGTAAACCCTCTGAAGACAAGAAACTCTCGCACTAGCTCTTCGGCATATTGCATATTCTCCATATTCACAGGCTAGAGAACCTACAAATAAATTTTCCATCTCATCATGAAACAAAAAGGCCTCAAATTTGGGTGCATTGTCTCAAGGAAATTAATTTCTGTGAGAATTTATAATAGCAACTGAAAATGTTTGCATTATCTGGTAATGCTTAATGATAAGAGGCTATTAAAGCAGTCAAAGGTGATGAAAAATGAAAATTACCAAATGATTTCTGTAGTCTAAAAGGCATAAATGGGTCTTCTTATTTCATTGGTAAGTAAATTAAAAAATAAGTTGCTTTTACAGGAAAAAAATAGCTCCATTTTTAGATGAACCTGCAGGTACCAGCCATTACTATCCTCTCCACCCAGTAGCCACCTGCAGCTACTACTGGATGATACTTCTTCTATCCCAATCAGGTGTCTTCCCCATGGGTCTGTTTGTTCTCGACTTCTTCTTGCATTTGTTATTATCAAAGCTTCTGTAGCTGTCAAACATTGTCGTAGTAATCACGAGAGGTTACATAAATTAGTGGCTTTTAGCAATAAATGATGGTCGAATGCAACGCCAATAGCCAACCACTAGTTGTGATGATTAATGGCTATGGAAAACGTTAATAGAAAATAAGAAATGTGATTTCCTCTTTTTTAAAAAATTGAAATCAGTTACTCCTTTTTCTATTGATATTTCCCTCAATCATTAACCACCACCGTTGCTATTTCAACTCCTACCATCAAAAGAGATCATTACAGTAATATCTGACCATCCTGAAATTTTCATCATAACCAGTGCAAAGTCCGGAAAGCATTCGCCATGAAACAAACACGCCCCTATTTGACCGGCTAATCACACACTGCTTCATTGCGGCCTCCGTTTTATGCCTTTCCGATTACACAAGGCAATAAGTGATGGCTTTGCAACAAGTTCACGGGGCACCCATAATCATCTTCGAAATTAAACAACACGTATAACAACTTCCAGAAAACCAATGCATCCACATGAACAATCAAGGGAATTCCCACGAATTATTTCGTCAATTTGATCCGAGTGACCGTAGTTCTACTCCTAAATTACACTAATAAAAGGAAAGATGAAAACTTGCAAAGAAATACTTAATCAAAGGAAACAAAGTTCAGTATCTGTACCTGAATTTACTTACTCAGATGTAGAAGAGAAAGTGTATCATCATCGGACAATCACTCTGTCTGTAACTCCAAGTCACTGAAATGGGGATTACACGTTTTCCCTTTAATTATTATTTCTGGAAGCGGAAATTCCGAAGAAAATAATGATTTTTCTTGGAGATTGAGATTGAATTGAATTGATGCTATGAATGTACAGGTCAGTGGTCAGGAGAGAGGATTGCAGGTTCAGGTTTCTTATATTAAAATCGTAGTATTATTATTGGACCCCAGAACCCAGCCAAACTGGCAGCAAGGAAACTGGAAAGAGCTCTCGTATCGTACTAGTTCCTTCCTTTCCCCCTCTTCTAAGATAAATGTTACACTTGTTTAGCTTGTTTTTTTCACTGTTAAAAAAAAATATCGTGCTTTTACTCTCTTTTACCATCTATATATGCATTTAGCTTTTTTTTTTTTTTTTTCTTTTAAAAAATTGTCTTTTATATGTAAGAAAAAAGGCATATGAAGGGAAGAAAAAATAAAAATAAAAATTTAGATAGCTAAATCCATTTACGAGCTTTAAGATTGTTACTTAAATAAATTTAACTCAATGAGTTAAAGTGGTACCCAAAAAGTTAAAATTTTAAAGATCAGATGATCAAAGCGGATTTTGAATAATATGCTTAAAATAAGAACTATTTGATTAGGTCATTAACTTTCTACTGTTCTTTAAATGGCTCATGTAATAAAAGAAACTTTTATTTAGCCTATACTTGAAACCAACCCATGAAAGGATCTATTACTCAAAGAACTCATTTAAGAACTCATTTGAGTCATTAATTGTAAATGTGATTCGACGAATGACATCGATGATCAAAGTTTATCAATACTAAGAGTGTTCATGGTTTGGTTTGGTTATAATATTTAATGAATTTAACCACTTTTAACAGTTTGAAATTCTAAAATTTGATTTAGTTCGAACTACTTTTAAAAACATTTTGTTGTATTTAATAATACTAATAATTATTGAAACTTTTAACCAAATATTGATGTTTAAAATGAAAAATATTATCTAAGAATTAAAGCCAAGTAACATTATATCACAATAATGCTACATCTTAAGTGATAGTGAAAGCATGAAAATTTGCTTAAGAGATAGAAAAAATGATAGTGAAAGAAAAGGAGTGAACAGTAGAAGCTGAATATGAAAAGAGAGATAATAAAAAATGTAAAAAAAGTTAAAATGAAATGTCAATATGATTTTTAAAATAAAAAATGACACTTTTTTTTTTTAAATAAGAAGCTATTTGGTTTGAGTTTAAGCAGTTTGGTTTGGTTTGATCTCTTAAACCGAATTACGAACTGTTTAAATTTCCTTCGAATTGAATTGTAATATAAAAATCGCATTTTGCGGTTTGGTTTGACTTAGTTTAAGTTTTGGATTGGTTCGATTTGATTTAATGAACAACCTTAATAAATACTGAAGTCCTTCCTCATTCTGGATATGGAAGAAATTGGCATAAACATTGTTATGCTACCAGAATGGAATCTCGAAAAATCAAATAATTGGTTATTTTAATAACATAATGCCTCTCATTACTTATTGTGAAGTTTGATACTTAAGAAGCTTCTTCACTTGTCATGCATGTGTTTAAGCTTCCCTTATTTCTCTTCCTTACCTCATTTTCTCTTAATCATCTTGCATATATCATTCCATATCACTCCTCTTAAGTCGCGTGTAATGCATGATACACGCAACACATATACGTGATCATCACATCTAAACCCATACATGTATAAACATAAAACTATTTTATATTTTATTTCTTACGTTTTTTTTTTAACAACTAATTAAACACTAACACATTAAGTGTAAAACATGAATATAAATATATTAAACTACTCATGGACTATTTGAGATTGGTATGATTTTAACTTGAGGTCAACTCAAATTGCTTGAATAGTCAATTGAGTTGAGTTTAAGCTTTATAGTATTTAACTTGATAGTTTGCAAGTATAATTGAACTTGCGTTAATTATAAATATTAGTTGAGTTTGATCAAATATTAATAGTATTATAATTAGAAAAGAATTACTTTAAGATAAATCAAGTTTAATTGAATTTAATTTAGTCAAGCTCGAATTTATTAAATGCAAGTTCAAGTTAAACTCAAATTCAAAATTCTAAACTTAATTGAGCTCGAGTTGAGTTTAAACTCAAACTTAATAATATATTGCCTTGACTTGATTAGTTTATAGCCTTAGTATAAAATAGTAAAACATAAGTATATAATATAAGAATAGGTGAAATTACAAATATATTTTTAGTAATCAATAAACATAATGCTAGTAGGGCAAGCATGATTGAATTTGATCTAATTTACCATGAATTTTTGCTTGGTTTTTTAATAATGCAGAAAATGAATCTTATTTTCAGTTGGAGGGATTTTTTTTAGCGATAAAAAATAGATTCAGTTCACAATTTCAATCATAAGTTTTTAATAATTTTTTTCTTGGATAAAAGGAACTTATAATGTTAATTGAAACTTTCATACAACATGGCCTATCCAAAGAGTGGATTTTGTATCCACTAATATAGAATCCCTACAAAAGGCATCTAAGTTGAAAAATTACATTTGACATTCTCAAACTTTTTCAACAAGATAATATTGATTTGCTATCAAAAAGTTTAGAAAATGTAAACATCAACATCTCATCTTGATCTCTTGTTAGATCTCCATTAGATGATTTCCTTCGATACAGTTTGCTATGTTGAATCAAATTGAACATAATATTATGTTTTTTTTTTTTTTTAGTTTGAATATAATCTTGTAGTTTGGTTTATAATTTTTTCAAACTAAAAAAAAAATGGTTTGTTTTGTAGTTCAAACAAAAAATCTTAAAATTTTTTAGAAAAATGAAAAGAGGTAAACAAAATATGAAAATTTAGAGTCTAGCCTTTATATTTTAGGACGTAAGTTTGAACATAAGTATACAATATGGAGTTTCAAATATTAGGAATCTAGGTGGTTGCGTTTGATATGGGGTTGGAGCATATATGCATGAAGTAACCAAACTTAGAGAAACTTTAACAATTTTAAGTTGGTAAAAATATAAGTTGTATAATTCATGCAAATATATATATATTTTTCTTTTAGCTTTCATGATTTGGTGTTGTTCATAACTTTTTAAAGCTTTAAAAAATGGTTTGGTTCGGTTCGGTTCGGTTTAAACTTATAAATACGTTCCTAACCTAGTTTACACTTCAATCCAGCTTGGTTTGTAGTGCGGTCATTTTTTCTTCTCAGCCTTATCTTACAACATTGGCAATTTGTACAGTTATGTAGCTAATGGGAACATTTTAGCACATTGAATTTCTCGATTCTTAGAAAGCTTATATTGGAAGTCCATAAACATCATTAGGGGCCTTGATACAAGATTAGTTGATAGAAAATTTACCAAAGGATACGGGGATTTCTATTCTATAATTTGATTTTGTTTTACATGGACGTGAATTCTATAAAACTATTCATAAGATCCTGAATTTAAAGTTATAAGATGGGGAACAATAAAATGATTTATTTATTATGTATGTTATATTATCTTTGTATGTGTGTGTATGCATGCTTGTGTGTATGTGTAATGTGAGAAAGCTAAGTGCTTAGTAAAAAATGCAAAATATTCACAAAAAGTCTTGATAAGTTATCTTACCTAATCTTTTAGCTTAATTCATAATTATAAGATGGAAAGTGAGATTGAAGGTATGAAAAATAGAAAAGTTTTTTTTTTTCTTTTTTGTGTTTATACTTTTAATGAAAGATCAAGGGGTTGTGGATTTATCTTATTAGTCTATCTAATGACAAAGTTTTCATATTTTAATATGCTATAACATTACTTATTTATTTTCAGGATATATATATACATACATGCACACATTATGTGTGCGTTTGTGTTTGCGTTTGTTACTTTGAATGGTTTAGTTTGATTCACTTTTAAAACCAACCAAAGAATTCCTATTTGATTTATTTAAAAAAAAAAATTTATTGAATTAAACTATTGAACAGAATATAATTATGACTTATTTGATTTGATCGGTCTTACGCTTACCCCTAGATACAAGTTTACTGAGAGATTAGTAAACAAGTGTAAGGAGAAGAAGAATTGTTTGAGTTGAGAGAAGTATTCCATTCTAATGTATTTAGTTTTTGTTATGTACAAAGGATAGTAATGTAAGTAAACTAACTAACCAACTAATCGACAAGTTATGTGACTAAAACTATACACTTAAGGTATTATAAGTAGGAGAATAAATAGATAATATATATATACTAATACACTAACATATCCTTAGGCGTGGTTTCTAAAGGCCTTGAGTAACTTAATTCCTTGTGTAATGGATGTCTACTTCAATGTGCTTAATCCTCTCATGCCTACAAGGATTGTTTGCAATGGAGTGGGTAGCCTTCTTGTCACAATAAACAGTAATTGGCAACAATAATGGAACTTGCAACTTATGAACAATATAAGAAATCCCTTTCAATTCTCGAATAGTAACAGTTGTAGCCCTGTACTCCACTTTAGCTGAGGAAGTGGATATAGTCGGTTGTTTCTTGGTTTTCCAAGAAATGAATACTTTACTAAGGAATACACAATACCTTCCAATTGATTTCTTATCTTTTGGACACATTGCCTAATTTGAATTAGTATACCCAACTAAATTTAATGAGTTGTCTGAAGGATAAAACAATATAAGGGAAATTGTCCTCTTAATGTAGTGCAACAAATGCATAGCTACCTTTAAATGCTAAGCACAAGGCTTAGAGAAGAATTGACTTGGAAAATAGACTAGAAAAAACAAATCCAATCTTGTTAATGTCAAGTAAAGGAGATGTCTACCCAAATAATTGTAAGTAGTTTGATCCGGAAGTTCTTCACCACTACTAATCTTTAATCAAGCACTAAATAGCAATGGTAACTTGACTGGCTTAGTTGTTTTCATCCCCATATCAAATACATGTCAATGATGAATTTTCTTTGATACAAGTAAGTTCCGATAGAAGTAGAACACAATTCAATTCTAAGGAAAAACCTTACTAACCCAAGGTCTTTAATGGTGAAGGTCTGATGTAATTTATCTTTCAATTGAACAATAGAAGTATCATAAGGCCCTATCATAAGTATGTTGTCTACATATAAAATAATAGCAAGCAAACCAAGATCAATACTCTTAGTGAATAAAGAGTAATCACTTTTTGATTGTGTAAAACTTTGTGTAAAGAGAAACTTTAAAATTTCAATAATTTATTGTCTCTATGCTTGTTCAATGTCATATAAGGATCTGACAAGCTTGCAATCATATTCGAGTTTAGCCTTAGAATACCTTTGAGGAGGATACATGTATATTTCTTCATTAATGAATTCATGAAGCAATGCATTTTTAATATCTACTGATGTATTGACCAATGATTAACCATTACAATAGCAATAAAAATTTAAACTGTCCTTATTGTAAAAAAGTTCTATTATAGTCCTTCCCTTCCACTTAGATATAGCTGTTTGCCACTAAATGGGCTATATATCTTTTAATACTTTCATCAGCTCTATATTTTATTTTAAACAACATCGAGAACTAATTACTTTCTTTACTTGTGACAAAGTTATAAGTTCCTAAGTGTGATTATTTTCAAAAGCTTTCAACTCCTTATTTATGGCCTCTATTCATAGCTCATCTTGAGAGACATGTAAATAAGAAAAAGGTTCCTTGGTAGTTAAAACATTAGCTAAGGAGGCTACATAGTCTTGGGGATAAGATGAAAAGGTTTCAGGAGTAAAAAGTGGATACTTAACAAAACCGTGAAAAGAAAAACCAATCACTATGGTGTTAGAGAACAAAGGTGCGATTGCAAGATTAACAATATGCATATTATTTATTAACTACTTTAGTGGATGTCGAGTTCTTATTGACTGGAGCACAGTATGTAGTGGAGGAAAAGAGTAGTTAAGGTAGGCATGAAAGGAAGATTTAGGCGGTTCTTGCTTTGGAGCTCCGTTGTAGTAGGGTCAACAAAAATAGAGATGGTGTTTTGATGTATATGTGGTGTAGAAAGAGGAACGACATATTGATTAGGGTCAAAGGTTATACAAGGCAATTATGTAGAAATTAGAGCATCAATAGTAGTAAAAGTGTCATCGAGTTTTTGAAAAGGAAAGTAGGTTTCATAAAAAATAATATCTCTGCTCATGAAGATTTTCTTAGTTTGAAAGTCATATAATCTATAACCTTTCTGCCCACTTAACAGAACACACTTAATGCCCTTAAGATCAAATTTATCCTCTTGTAGTGTTGAGTTTACAGCAAAACATAGACATCCCATGATACATAAGTGATCATAAGAAGGTAGACAACTAAAGAAAACCTCGTATTGAGTTTTCAAACCTAAGATAGAACATGACATACAATTAATAAGATAAGCGACTATCAAAACACATCCCCCCTAAAAGTGTTTAGGTAAATTGGCAGAAGTCTTAAAGCTTGAGAAGTTTCAATCAAGTGTCCATGTTTTCTTTTTACCCTTCCATTTTATTAAGGTATATAAGTTATGATCTCATGATGAGTTATTCCAAGATTAAGGAAAATATCTTATGTTTCCTTGGATAAAATTCCATGCTATTATCAAGTCTAACAAATTTTGGTATTGTTGAAAAATGACTTAAAATGTAATTGAAGAATGTTTGAAGTGTTTTGGTGGTTTGAGATTTGTGTGTGATGAGATATGTCCAAGTACACCATGAAAAATCATCCATAATGGTCATAATATATCGGCTACCACTAATTGATTCTATGTGGTATGGGCCCCATATGTCAACATGCAATATTTGGAAAAGAAAACTTGATGAACTACCACTATAAGGGAAAGGTAATATATGCATCTTAGCAAGATGACATGTTTTACAAACAAATACTTTTAATTTTACATCCTTGAGATTGAGAAAAGGTTCTAATTTGGAAAAGGAGGAATAACCAAGTTAACGATGCAACAAAGTAACATCAACAATATTATAAAAAATGGTGTTTGAAACATTATGTCTATTACAAGAAGTGTCAAGAATATTTTGTGTTAGACCTATTATGTTGCATATCCTACCATAAGTGGACTGTAGATTATAAAGCACTTACCATGACTTTACAATAGCTATACAAGCTTTAGTTCTCAAGACATGAAATGAATAAGATGTTTGGTCAATCTTGATCTCTATTAGAAGATCTTAAAGGGCTCTTTGAACTAAGAGTAAGTTATGTTTGAAGTTTGGTATGAAGAATACATTGTGTAGTGTCAAAGATGGGTTAATTACATATGATCTTACCATGTGGACAGTTTTGAATGTGTTATTTGGTGAGCTGACATTTATAGGTGTAAGTAGTGTTTGTTTGTTGAGAAGTAATTGTTCAAATGGTATCATGTGGTTCGTAGCTCATGAATAAACAAGCAAATATGTTATCATTTACAACTCTAAGAGAATCTATAGAAGAGGATGAATATGTGCCCACAAAATGGACTGAACTTGATGCATCCTTTTCCTTTGCTCCTTTTATGTGTTTCATTTACTCTTGACTAAATCCTTGGAAAAGTTGTCACGAATTAAAGTGAACACTGTTGGTTTCATTGCTTTAATTATAGTCGTCCAATGGAGATGCACCAATTTAAGCTATATTAGTTGTTATTTTCCCTTTGTCTTCTTTTATACTACTCAGGATAATTTATGATCTCAAAACAATTTTCTATAATGTGTTTCCTCCCTTGTAGTTTTATACTCTTAATTATTCTTTATAACGTCTCTTTTCCTTATATTTGACTGAATAAGAGGAGTTTTATTGACTTGAAAAGCTATAGAATCTCCTTCTAAAGTAGCAAAAATTTGTCTTGGTTTCTTTGTTTGTTACACAATTGTAAAAAGCCTTATTACCTATAGAAGTAGATCACAAGATAGAATTTGATTCCTAACTATCACATAGGCTTCTAAAAGTCTCGTAAGGAATTGAATTAGTTTATGTTTCAACTCAAAACTTGTCAATTTCTCCCTTAAACCACATGAACACAAATTGACTTTTCTACAATCATTCTTAAGTTAAGTGCTTAAAGTCTGTAATTCATCCCAAGCTTTCTTCATTTTATTATAATATTGATACAAGGTAAGTGTATTTATCAAATTCTAATCTAGCGGATGTGAGTCTGAGTCTATTTCTCATAGACCACGAGTATTAATACTAACTTTAGCTCTATTATTTAACCGAAAAATTATGATGAATATTAATGAGTTAAAAGAGCTAAAATTATTTAACTAAACTAATTATAAGACTTAACTAAACAATTGGAAAGCGATAAATTTAAGAACTACTTCATGAAAGCGAATAGCATATCTAGAAATTGTTTCCTTAGAGTTCATTACGTGATTGGATAAAATTTATCCAATTTCATTTCTAGTTTCCTTAACTGAGAGAATTTTCAATTAGAGTTAACGTCTTTCTTAAGTATATTAACCTTACCCTTAAAATGGTGTGAATCGTGACTAAGAATAGGTAAGGTCGGTCGTTGGATAGGTTTAAGCTTGTAGAAAGCTTGAAAGAACTAATGGAAGAAAGTGCAAAAGGAATGAATGACGAATGAAAGGTAAGCAAAACCTATGAATAGCTCTAGAGGATATGACGTACCAATGGAACTTCCGATAACTCATGGTACAATTCGATATGATGCATGAATTGGTCCGGTGAGGTTACTCGCCACTTAGCCTTGCTCAAGGATCAGGATAAGAGTGATACTGAGAGTAAACATGGTGTTTATGTAAAGAAAGAAATACTTAAGTGTATTAAGGATAATTTGATTCTTTTTATAGCTACAAGTACAAAGGTATTTATACTCACAAGTTGCCCTAACTTGTCTAAAAAGGAAAAGACAAAAAGGCATTTCCTAAGGAAGTAATGTATAAGATACAAAAGAGTAAAAAATGAATATACAAGAAAAACAATTATTGGTGTAACGGATTCTACACATGATACTGTACACGTAGTGATGCTACATTAGCGAGGTTAATAGAAGATGCGGACAAAAAGTATGGATAATTGGCTTATTCGAGCAGGGATGGCTTAGTTAGTTTGGAGTTTCTCTTTCTTATTTTTTTGGCAAAGAGGATGTCGAGTAATTGGTCGGCTTGGGTATGAATGAGTAATCTTCAATTCGACGCATTATAGAAAGATGGGTAGTCATATAGCTTGACATGAAAGATGACTTGGCAAGAAAGTATTTAGCTTTAGTAGGGGTTAGCTGGAACGAAAGGATTTGTCATGCCGGTCCTTCTAATTCTTGAGCTTGATTGCAGGTTAGAGGTATAGTAGTCTGATTCCCATAACTAAAATATCTATCATAATCTCTTCACTAATAGCATATTTTTAGGATTGTAATAACGAACGGTGAATTCCCACAATAAGATACCAAATTTCCAGAAAAATTATGTACCTTATCTCTAAATGTACATGCAATTCCTTTTAATTATATCAAGATCTCGTTGTGTAAGAGATTTCCCAATCTTCATGCATAACATTAAGTATAGATACCCCAAAAATATCAATTAATAATGCAAAACACATAATTGAATTAAGAAATTAGAAACTTTATTGAAATTTAACAATTAATTCAATGTTCATATGGAAACCCTAGGTTCCATATTTCTTGATACAAGAATTTAAGCTATCATGATGATATAGAAAGAAAATTGTTGCCCTTCCCCACTTTTGTTGTGATAGATCTTTCTGATCTTGAAGTTTTGATGATGCTTTTGCTTGATCCTTTCTCTCCATGTTGAGTCTCTTCCCTTTAAATGCCAAAAAGTGTCCTTAAAAACCTTCTTATGTACTTTTACATTGGAAAGAGAAAGTACAATAGGCGACATTTGACATGACCTGGGATATGGTCATATCCCAGAGGTTGTGTAACTTATTGTTTTTGGAGTGCAAAATTCGTTCCTGGTTATACATGACTTAGGATACGATCATGTTCTCAAGTTGTGTAACTTTTTGCATAAAATTGAGTATTTTCTTCTCTTGGGTGGATATGACCTGGGACATGGTCGTGTCTCTTAGTCATGTTACTTTTTGTTCTTAGCCTTGTTTTCTCCTCAAAATAAGTTTCTTGGTTAGACATGATCATGTTAGTATGTTATGTCTTATTTCAAAATTTCATAACTTTTTCATTTGAGTTCTAAATTAAGTAAGACTTAATTTATTTTTTTTGCTCTCAATTTAAGAATGTGTTCAAACTTGAGATCAAAATTTTACTGAATTAAATATTAATTTCTTAAAAAGCTAAAATTATAAGGAAAATGCTATAAAATCACTATGATAAATGTATCTAAATTAAGACTCATCAAATATGTAGTTATATTTAAGTTTTGTTGTTTTGTACTATTGATTTCATGTTCCAAATTAAAATATAAGAGGTCCATTTGTTTGGTCATACTGCTATATAATTTCATTCCACAATTTAAAGGAAGATTGTACATAAAGAAAACTCTATGATGAATAATTTACCATTGAGTTAAGAATCTAACACTTTGCAAGATAATTGTTTCGAATCAATCGAATATAATCCTCTGATTCTTTATCAGGATTTTCGATTTTACCATCGATAAAACATAATTTTTAGTTTAGCACCCAACGCTAATCTAATAAAATAGCTCCATGCAACAAAATTACTTCCATTAAAGGTGATGTTTTTTATCACCATACCTAGATTTGTTCAAACTTGAGATGTAAAGAGAATCTGAATTTGTATTCTCACTAGAATTCGCCATCATTTTGATCAGGTTCTCTTACCAGTAACAATCTACTTTCGTGAACAAAAGAGGCAATAAATAAATAATATATTGGGAGAAAGTTGAAATTTCTAATTTACCTGCTTTGATACCAAGAGAGATTTGTATGCTAGTGTAATGAGAAGAAGAAATGTCTCAGAGTAAGAGAAGTATTTCATTCTAATGTGTTTAAATTTTGAGACGTATAAAAGATGAAATATATAGCAATATGAGTAAACTAACTAACTAACCAACAAGTCATGTGAGTAAGACTACACATGTGAGGCACTATATGCATAAGAATAAATAGCTAATATGTATACACTAATATCTAATATTTATTATACTAATTTGATGAAAATATTCCTCGAATTCAAACATTTAAAATATTATCCTTCTAAATAATTTCGTCTCCCTGCAAAATATTCTTTTTATTAGACCAACTTTATTGCAATTCCTTAGCATTATTCCCTAGGTCCTTTAGTGGTCCTTCGGTGATGGAGAGCATTACTTGGCAAGGAAATACTCATTGTCAGAGGAACTTAGATTTATATATATATATAGTGAAAAAAATGATAACTAACTTCTACCAAGGACCCTAGGGATAAAAGAGTATGTTCATTTAGAATGAGAGTTTCTTAAGGTATTGATATATATTTAGGGATCTGAAATGGATTGCTTAACACTAAGGATGGTCTTATTTATTGTGACATTTATTTTTTAAGAATAATCTTTCACTTACACTATCTCCTTTGATTTAGACTGGTTTACACTAAAATTTGTATTAGATAATTCAAAAATTTCATGTCTATGTGTTGATCTAGTATACCTAGACAACAAGGCCATCTCCTGCGGGAAGAATTTAGCACAACGTTTAAGAGTGACGACACCCAATTGAAGCTCCTTTAACGTTGTCATGGAATGCTTCATGTAGCTGTGATCCTTTCTGGAGGATTGCAAATTATCTTCTTCTTCAGCCTCTTCTTTTCTTTTCTCTATTCTGATATTTGTTAGGAAAAAGTACCAATGGTTGTGTTTTGAAGACCTAAAAAAAAAAATAAAAATGTAGTGCAGGACCCATATGTAAAAAAATTAATAAGCAACTTTTGCTAAAAAACTTGGGATAAAGTGAAGAGTTGTTTAAATAAGAGAATGCTTTAATATATTGATGTAACATTTAATGATTGTAAATGGACTCCTCATATTGGAGATGGCCTATGTAACACTTATCAATTTATAATTATTGCCATCTATAATATGTTGGTAAAATCACAATATTTATAAAAAAATTAGGAAAAGGGTGTGCACAAAACTATAATTTTCCTGAAAAATTAGGAATGGATTGCAATTAGGTAGCCAAATATCAAGTTTTAATTAGATTCACATTTAGTAATAGGAGATTGGCTCCAATACAACATTACTACTACCCTCTCTAACTAACATTACCAATTAGTCTATCAAGTATGTGGGGGGTCACCATATGAAAATTTTAAGTCTTTTTGTTCTTTGGCATTAGATTCAAGGGGGTCATCTGCTAATTTAAGATACCAAAAGATAATAAATATCAATACAAAATATCTTATCTTTCACTGTTGACTTATTTACTATTTATCTTTTTTTTTTTTATATATATTTATTTCAAATTAAAAGTAAAAGTGCGACTAACTATTATATTGGTATTTATTTTGAATTTTAAATTGCTCATCTTTCGATATTATTCTTTTACGATCTTTATCTTCACAATAGTTATATTTTCATCTTATAATCGTTTTTATTTCTTTTATCGAACGAAGTTCAGTGATGTAGAAATAAGACAACTAATTTAAGTTGTAGTTTTCACTTACATAGTTAAAGTGGAGTCCAGAGCTATTCATCAAATTGAGCCAAATCAAATGAAGGAATATGATTCTTTTATATTTTGTTTTAATTTGCCATTTGGTTCATCGTTTATTTGACTTGAATTGAGTTGCTTGAATTTGAACGGAGTAACTTCTTATTAGAAAACAAAAAGATTAGCAAGATTTTCTCTTCCTTCTATTTTTTAAATCTGAAACTCAATCTAATTCTATTTACCTTTCTTTTTTCCTTATTGTTTCTTGGTCACTCTCAACCTCAATAGCCTATTCCTTTTCCCTTATTGTTGTCTTTGATTTTTTAAACAAACTTACATGCTTTTACTGTCATCTAAATTGCCATGTCATCATGATGATACAATTAAGTGATTTTAGTTTGTACATAATATTGCTTAATTTGAATATCAATATTTGTTTGAAACCTTCAATCACTATTAGTAGTATAATTTAGAGCAAGGTATTTTTGAAAATGGTTTGAATTAAATTATCTTTGAAGTGGTTTGGTTAAAATTCCTAAACCCAAACCATTAAAAGCAGTTTGATTAATTAACGGTAAGGATTGAAGTAGTTAAACTTAATCCCTAAATTAAATTGAACCAAACCATGAATATCCCTAATTGAATTGATTTTTTCAAATGTCATATGTAATATAAACACAAAAACAACTCGGCACAAAACTTATACAACTGAGACAATTATAAGATACACACAAAGACTAGCTGTTAGTACACAAAATATTTCTTCCATATACACAAAGACAAACTATCTTATGACATTATCTTGACAATTTTATTTTTCCTTATAATTTCAACAATAAATTATAAATGCCGGTAAATGAAAAAGAAGAATCGATGGAAATTGAGAATTTGAAAATTGAGAACATTTGTTCATATCTTACATCAATAAATTTTCCCTCCATATGGGAACTTCGTTTCAGAAAGATCACCAACATGCATGTAAGATTACAGCTTCAAAGGCCAATATACACAACAAATTCACAAAAATATACCCCTTGCGTCTAAGCAAAACATCTCCATCAGGCTCCACAGCGTGATCAAGATGCCTCCACTTACTTTTATTTTTAGCTTCGTCTATCTGCACGCGAACAAGCTCCTGATCCATGTAATTCATGTCGAGCTCGTACTGCGTGCTGTAGAACTTGGTGGCTTCTTCAAGGAACGCCATCAGGTACATGAAAAAAGTCAACACAGAGACAGAAAATGGAACAAAGCCTTCATTATACGGACCATTTCGAAATGAACTACTTGAGATTGATAGGAATAACAAGATCCCAAGTTTGAAGAATAAGAAACAGATGGTTAAGTGGGTGGCTCTTGTCTTGTGTGAAAGAACTCGCTTCTCTTGCTTTGAACTGACGTCGGTTAGTTCCTTTAAGGTACTTTGAAGCTCTTCGACATCCATGGATATATGCAACTCCCGTTACATGTGTTCCATGTTGAAGTGCAATATCCTTTTTATACATACTTTGCTTGATCGCCACGAAGCTTTCTTCGGACGCTATATATAATTTTAAATATAGGTGGCTGTATGATATCATCTTTATAATCATTCAACGAATATTATGTCAACACGATAAAGTATGAGGTAATTAAAAGTTAGAAATTTATAGCTATGAATATCCAAAGTCAACTTCAGATTTAAGCTAATTTTAATTATAATTTTTTCCCCTAGAAAATGACCAGAGAACTTCGAAACGTTTGATAGCCCACTGATAGGAAGGAAGATCTGTGCTATAATAAGTACTGAAAATAAGCTAATAAGACCTGTCAATTGCAAGGAAAGACACTTGGAAGGTCCTATGAAATTGCAAATCCGACCATATGGTAATGACTAATGATTTTTTTTTTTTTTTTCCAACCAGAACGTGTAACTTTCATTCAATATCAACCATATTCAAATTGGATACAAGGCGACGAGACAAAAAAAAAAAAAAAAAAGCGAAAAGGAAAACAGAGAAAATCTGAGGAAATTAGCTCCTTCAGTATCTCGAACAACTACTACAAGACCCGCTTGTTTATCCTGCTTGACCTAAGACCCGTCAAAGCCGATGACTTGCTCAACATCCAAGGCTACTGACCCTTCTCGATACATTACAGAAGACAGCAAATCCTCTTTCGCAAAAACTAGACACATCACCTTCTTTTCCCAAACCCTATGCCCTGCATCAAAACCACTTCTTGCTAAAGTCCCATCTTCTTTTACAGTGAAAAGTTTCATCTTTGCTGCATTCCTTTCTTTCTTAATTTCGATAACTAAGTTACCCACACAAGACTCCATATTTCGACCGTTTCCTTCTGCTATTGCATACAACTCCGCCGTGGATCCAATACCACCTTCTCTCCTGACATCAAAGGTCGCACCTTTAAACACCGAAAAAGGAAACCCTAGGACATCGAGACGTTTCTGTAAACCACTTAGCAAGTTTACCTACCGTGTTGCTAGGGTTTGGATCTCTTCTATTAAACACCGCCTCACACCTCTCCTTCCAAATAAACCAAGCCACTTCCGCTAGTTTCCTTTCCTCCTCTCGCATGGCTTTCTTTGAGAAATTCTTGACCATATCAATCTACCATATAGCGAACGAAGAAAATTGGTACTTATCTACGGAAACACCGATGGATGCAAACCATACATACCCAGTCCACTGATAGCAAAGCAAGGCGTATTCCACCGATTTAGATTCCCCACAGAACTGACAACAAGGGGAGGCTAAGGCATGACGTTGGAATAAATTGGTTGCTGTTGGAAGAGTATTCGAGAATGCCCGCCAAAGGAAATGACAAATCTTGGGTAAGGTTCCCAAATTCCAAATACGTTTCCTTACTTCTTTTTGTATGACAGGCGAAGAGGATGCTTGTTCACATCTGGTTTTGCAGATCGAAGAAAATAATAGGCAGATTTCACAGAGAGCTCTCCTGCCGAACAAATGGCCATACCAACCGGCTCGGTCTACTCAAAGCCTAGCTTCCTATGTAGTTAATAGACGTTGAATGTCCTAGTTTTGTATCTGTATAGGATATTGTTGAAAAAAAATAGTACCAAAATAGGGTGGTTGTGTTAAATATTATGATAGTGATATGGCGAAAGTGTGTCTTTAATACAAAAATAAATTTATAAAGAAGGTACATATCTTGATTGTGCCTTTCTTCTAGCACTAAAAGCACAAATAAGTCATGCACCTTCCTCGTTGCACTTTTTCTTGTACATATTTATTTAACCAATTTACTAAGCACATGCAAATTAACAAAAATATATATTGAATACAGAGCTAAACAATTTTATAACAACAATAAATCTAAAACCTACAAATATGTCATCGAAGCACGTAAATTCTTACCGATCTGATATACAACTCAATATATTTACAAATAGTCTAATAAACTACCAAACACAACCAAACTTGTGAAATTAGATATAATATAACAAAGTATATTTGCGATCAATGATCAATAGTAAGTAAATAGCAATCCAATGTATGAAGTCATATACAACATTACTGTATAGATTAAATAATAGATTTCGAGAATTCATAATCAACTAATTATGTAATATAAAAGTGGTTGTTTACAATTATATTTTTGTAAATCTTGTTTGTTGTTTGCCAAAATGAAAAAGTAATGATGGCCTATGAGACTGAGATCTAATGGATGTAGAGGAGTATCATTGAACTTCCTAGGAGGAACTAGAGTAGGCTATAACGATGGTAGCTGGGTGATATCTCTCTCATGTTTGATGTAAGAGGCTAACCTATACACCGCTTGTGAGGAATCGGTGGTTTTTGCTGGGAAGAGATGCTACCATGAGTACTTGGAGTATGATATGAGCTAAGGTTGAAATTGGAGGCATCAATGGGCAGTGCACTACTACGAATCTCGCCTAAGTTAATAGAATGATGAGATTCTGATGGTACGTCATCATCTTACTATCCCTAACTATATGTTCAGTTCAGCCTGGTCGACGTTTTCTCGTACAAACTTTATCACTAGCTTAAGGGGGAAGGGGTAGTACAGGGTTCGGATCAGTTGTTTGGTCGGGAAACAATATCAACCTACCGTGCTCCTCAAAATGATGAAGGTCGCTGTTGATAACCTGATGTGCAGTACCTAAATTGTCTTATATTCTCGCCTAACGTAAAATATCCGCTTATATTGCATTAATTAGTTAATGCACGATCATGTACCATACATTACACAAAACGATAAAATAAGTACAAGTAGACTTACCAAGTATCCCATCATTGTCCCATAATAAGTGAGATGTATCGGCGTGTGTACTCTCTATGCCAATCATAATAAGTCGAATCAACACCCCTCGATCCTTGAAGATGGACTACTTACATCTAGCAGTTTACCTAGGTCGCTATGTAGCCTTAGTGCAGGATTGACCAATTTATCTCCGTCTTACCCCTAAGGTTGATGCAATGCAACTCTTCGGACTCCTTATCAAAATTCTTCAACCGTTTCAAAAACCATCCCCATGTCTCTTCAAACTCCTTCTCAACTAGTACAAAAGCTAATAGGGCAATACAGTTATTTCCAATTGTAGAACAAGCAATCAACAGTAAATGACCATACTTTCCATATACAAATATACCATTAATATAAACTGTAAGTCGATAATACTTGAATGCGTGAACTTAAGGATCGAATGTCCATAAGACATACTTTATGATCGAAACTTTAGGCTCTGGGGATGACCCCCTTCCTAAACTATCTTTGTTCCAGGATTTGAAATTTTCATTACATTTAATAGAATAGAAATTTTGTTATATGCTTTCTCTTAATTGCCATACACCATCTCAATAGCCTTTCTTTTGGCAGCCTAAACTTTCTTCCTTGTCACGTTACATTGAAAAATAAATAAAATATTTACCTATAGGTTTATAATTTTTATATTCGGATTCTCTCTAACATTGTTGATAAAGTAATTGGCCAAAAGTTTACTGTTGATTTGTTTGTGGTCTTGCATCACATTGGGATTGACACATGTGTGTGGACCTTAAGAATTGTTATGATGAATAACCTCATAACCTCTTATATGATGCCCATAGCATTTACTTGCACCCACTGTCCTTCTCTAGGCAATGAATGATCTATAAGTACGGTTTTGATTCATCAATTTGGTAGTTGTAATGGTGATTGATGCGATACTTTTTTATAATGTCAATAAGCTCATCCTTTGTGCTGAAGCATTGTCTGACAAACAAATCAATGCTGTTTACTTGGTTATTGCTTTATGCCTCTATATCGTCTTCGAATGCTACATAACCATTGTCGCCACCAATGTTGATGTATGGAATTAGCTCTCTTATTAACAATGTCGTTATCCTAGTCTGATTGGGTTGGAGAGGCATCCGAATCCCTTGGCCAGCAGAAACTTTGAGATACAAGTAGAATGCTGCACTATATATATTCTGATATGGCCACATTATCTATAGCGTTTTTCACTTCTACAACTTATTCTTCCAATTAAAATTTAGCCCCCACTTGCTTCCCTTCATCATTGCTTCCAAGTCCTTTAGGAATTAGTTCTTTGTTGAGGTCGTAGTCCGACTCATCCTGTAAGATCGATCCTTTCTCTATTTCAAGTGCCTCTTCATTAATTTCTTCATTTAGACCGCCCTCTCTAAGAATGGGCTCATTTACCGAAAAGGTTTCTTGTCTATCATACTTGGGGAAGTCTTCTTCAGTTTGCTAGACATGCAGTAGAGTTTTATTGGAAGAGTTAAATCGTAAAGTGTTTTGGACACTATTGCTGCTTAGCTGACTAGAACCCCTAACATATGTCTTTTGTATTTGTTTTTTTTTTCGAATGCGTTAGCCATTTCAATCAAGTTTTCCACATCATCATCGTCCATTATAATTATTAGAGTGTACAAAACATCTCTCTCATAACAAGAAGGGTGTTGGTGAAGAAGCTTTGCTTTACTAGGATCAACCTCGATACTTGCACAAATTCATTGAAGGAAATAATTGAAGTTCGAATCCTTCCTCATCTTCAACTTTTTCACTAGGTCTTTGTCATATTGTGGATTGTTACTTCCATTCACTATATTCCTTCCCGTATATACAATTATTTTTACATAATCAATCATTGTCAACCTGTTTATCCAGCAATTCCAAAATCAGTTAAGCTTATAGAATTATTATCAGTTCATGACATCTATACAATTTCACTTTTCGGTGGGGCATTTTATCACATAATATAAATGAAAGCACCCATACAATTTCACTATACGGTGGGGTATCTCATTACACCCATCCAATTTCGCTTCTCAATAGAGCGTTTCACTGTATATTATAAATGCAAGCACATACACTCATAAATCGTAGGTGATTTTACATGTACATTGTATTATATGATGAGACGGCCCACTGAGAAATAAAATTATGTGGGTGTTTGCATTTATAGTGTGTGGTGAAATACCTCATTGAGAAGTGAAATTACATGGGGTAGTGGGATACCCCATTGAGAAGTGAACTTGGATGAGTGTAATGAGATGCCTCACCTTACAATGAAATTGTGTAAGTGCTTCCATTTATAGTATGTGATGAAACGTCTTACTGAGAAGTGAAATTGTATGGGTAGCACAAGACGCCTCATCGAGAATTGAAATTATATGGGTGCCACAAACTGGCCATAATCTTATGGGCTTAACTGATTTTGAAATTGTTAGATGAATAGGTTGTCAATGACTGATTATGTGAAAATAATTATGTATGCGGGAGGGAATATATTAAATGGAAGTAACGGTCCGCAATATGACAAAGATCCGGTGAAAAAGTTAACGATGAGGAAGGATTTGAACTTCAATACTTTTTCTTTAAGCGAATTTGTGCGAGTATCGGGATTGATCCTAATGGAGTAGAGCTTGTTTAGTAACACCTTACTCATTATGAAGGGGGGTGTTTCATACACTCTAGTAGCCATAATGAATGATGATGATGTGGAAAACTTGATTGAAATGGCTGACGCATTATGAGAAAACCTGATACAGGAGGTATATGTTAGTGATTATAATTAACCAAGTAGTAGTATTATCCAAAACATTTTATGGTTTGACTCTTCCAACAACCTTTCATCATATGTCCAGCAAATTGAGGAAGACTTTTCCATGTACGATAGATAAGAAACTTTTCTTATAGACAAGCCCACCCTTGTAAAGGGTGGTTTGAATGAAAAAATTAATGAAGAGACACTTGATGTAGAGATATGGTCAATCTTATAGGATGAGGCAGGTTACTACCCTAATGAAGAGCCGATTCTTATGGGACCTAAAAGCGATGATGAGGGGAAGTAGGTGGGGGATAAATTTGAAGTGGAAGAACAAGTTGTAGAAGTGGAAAATATTATAGATGGTGCAGTCATGTTAGAGTACATATTATATAGCATTCCACCTATATCTTAAGTTACTACTAGCTAAGGGATTTGGATGCCTCCCCAACCCAATCAGAATGGGATGATGACATCGTTAGTTAAAGATCTAGTTTCATACATGAACATTGGTAGTGGTAGTAGTTATGTGTATTGAAGAGAATATGGAGGTAGAGAGTAGTAACTAAGTAGACGGTGTTGATTTGTTTCTCGGACAACGCTTAAACATGAAGGATGAGCTTATTGACACTATGAAAAGATATTACATTAATCACCATTACGACTGCTAAATTGATGAATCAAAACCATACCTATGGGCCATTCACTACTTGGAAAAGGATAGCGGGTGCAAGTGGAGACTACGAGCAATATATAAGAGGTTAACAAAACTATTCATCATAACATTTCTTGAGGGTCTATACATATGTATCAATCCCAATGTGACATAAGACCACAGATAGATTGACGATAGACTTATGGCCAATTGCTTCATCAACAATGTTAGGGAGAATTCAGATACAAAGATTGCAGACTTACAGGCAAATATTTTAACCATATTTGGGTATAACGTAACAAGGAAGAGAGTTTTGTATGCAAAAAAAAAAAAAAAAAAGGTTATGGAGATGCTGTATGGTAATTGGGAGAAAGCAGTCAATAAGTTTCCTATTTTGTTAAACGTAATGAAAATTTCAAATCCTAAAACAAAAGTAGTTTGGGGATGGAGGGCATCCTTAGAGTCTAGAGTTTCAATCATGAAGTGGGTCTTTTGGACAATCGATCCATACATTCATGCATTCAGGTATTGTTGACTTATAGTTTGTATTGATGGTACATTTTTATATTGAAAGTATGGCCATCTATTATTGATTGCTTGTTCTATGGATGGAAATAATTGTATTGTTTTGTTGGCTTTTGTGTTGGTCGATAAGGAGTCCAAGGAGAGATGGGGTTGGTTTTGAAATGGCTGAAGAATTTTGATAAAGAGTCCGAAGAGTTGCACTACATTGACCTTAGGGGTAAGATGAAGATAGATTGGTCAGTCATACATCAGGGCTATATAGCGACCTGGGTAAACTGCTAGATATGGGTGGTTTATCCTTAAGGATCAAAGGGTGTTGATTCAGCTTATTATGATTGGTATAAGGAGCATACATGCCAATACATTAGCCATCATGAGATGATGATAGGACACTTGATAAACCTATTTCCACTTATCTTATTGTTTTGTGTAATGCATAGTATATGATCGTAACATTAATTGATTAATGCAATATAGGTAAATACTTTATTAGACGATTTAGACATTGTACATTAGATTATCGACAACGGTCTTCATTATCTTAAGGAGAACAGCGAGTTAATAATGTTTTTCGACTAGCTAGCTGATTTGGACCCCGTAACACCCCTTCGCCTATGAGCTGGTGATAGAGTTTGTACGAGAGAACATTGACCAGGCTAGGTATGTAGTCGGGGACAGCAAGATGATGATGTGCCATCGAGATCTTGCTATTCGATTGACTTGGTCAAGATTGATAGTAGTATACTGCTCGTCGATGCTTCTAGTTTCGACCCTAGCTCGTATCATACTCCAAGTGCTTATGGTAGCATATTTGCCTAGCAAACATCGCTAGCTCCTTGCAAGTAGCGTTTAGGTTAACCTCTTACATTAGACATTTTGGGGCAAAGGTTGTCACTTAGCTACCACCGTCACAGCTTACTCCAGTTTCTTTTAGGAAATTTAGCAATACTTTTTAAGGGAACGTCGAGTCATAGGCCATCATTACTTGCTTGCCTCGGGAAATAACTAACAAGATCTAAAAAGAAGTAGTTGTAAACAACTGCTTTTGTATTATCTAGTTAGTTGATTATGTATTCGTGACATCTATTATTTACTATGTATAGGGATATTGTATATGACTTCATACATTGGATTATTATTTACTTGCTATTGATCATTGACTGCAAATACACTCTATTATATTATATTTGATTTCATAGGTTCAGTTGTGTTGGGTAATCCATTGGACTATTTGTAGATGTGCTAAGTTATATATCAGATCGGTTGGAATTTGTGTGCTTATTGATAATTGCCTGCAAATACACTCTATTATATTATATCTAATTTCATAGGTTCAGTTGTGTTAGGTAGTCCACTAGACTATTTGTAGATATGCTAAGTTATATATCAGACTGGTTGGAATTTGTGTACTTTGGTGACGTACTTGCAGATTTTAGGTTTATTATTGTTATAAGGTAGTTTGACTCTATATTCGATATATGTTTTTGTTAATCTACATGTATTTAAAGAATTGGTTAAATAAATATGTATGAGGGAAAATGCAATGAGAAAGGTGCATGGCTTGTTTGTGCCTTTAATGCTATAAGGAAGGCACAATCAGGCCTTGCGCCTTTAATACAAAAATCACACGCACATAACGTACGCCTTCACTACACCACTACCGTATTATCAAGACCACTATATTTTCGTACTATTTTTTCAATAGTACCCTATAAAGGTACAAAACTTTTGAATGTGTTGTAGATTCCAATTGAGTGTACTTTTATCAATTAGGTTATAGACCTTCAAACTCGAATCTAGCTTACAACTTCTAGCATTTTGCCCATCTTAACTCAGGTAATTACTTATCTCTTCCAACATATACATTTGATCCATCATTAATTTGCCATACTGCCCTATCTAAAACTACCTTCTTGCCTTCTAAGATACTGCTCCACATCCATGAAGCCTTTCCTCTCTTTCTTGCAAATCTAATCTTGCACTTTGGGAAATAAATGCAATTAGACCCATAAGACCTGGTCATGTTGTTGAACTCTTTAAGTTAATTTGGCTAGGAGACTCAAATTAAGAAGATGAAGATCCTTGAAACCCATTCCCTTTAACTCCTTAGACTTAGAAAGATGCTCCCAATTAACCTAACGGATTCTTCTTTCTTCCTTTTGTTGCACCCACTAGAAATTAGTATCCCAACTAACCTAATGGATTCTTCTTTCTTCCTTCTACTACCCTTACCAGAAATTAGTAATAAGAGAACTAACTTGTTGACATCAATGGATTGGAAACTTGAAAATCCCCATTGAGTAAGTAGGCACAGTACTAGTAACTGCCTTTATTAGTACTTCCCAAACAGCCTTAGTTAACAATCGTTGTGTCCAACTTTGTAGCTTCTTCTTTATTTTTTCCTTCACAAACTTCAAGGCTTTACACTTTGATCTTCCCCAAATTACAGGCATCCCTAAATACTTCTTAGGATTCTCTAAAAGAGGAATATTCAGAGTGCTACTAATCTGTAATTTCACTTGATTTAGCGTTTTAGAGCCGAAAGAGATCGCCGACTTATGAAAATTCACTTCATGACTTGCTGCCACACGATATTTTAATAAAACTCTTCTTAACTTAGCTACATTTGATTCCTAGGCCTTAAAAAAGAATAAAGAGTCAATTGCAAACAACAAGTGAGTTAGAATTAGGTAGTGATTATTTATCTAAATGCCTTTAAAGTCCCTTATGCTAGCAGCTTTAATAAGCCCTTTTGATAATACATCAACCACTATTATAAACAAATAGGGTGATAATGGATCCCCTTACCTCATTCCCGTGTTGGATACACTTATCCTACATTTCTACCATTGGCCACAACACTAAATGTCACACTTGAAATACATTCCATAATCCAATCAATCCATTGTCTAGTAAAACCCATTTTATATAGAATTGCTTTTAAAAAGTCCCATTCAACCTTGTCATAGGCCTTACTCATATCAAGTTTAACTGCATATAGACTCTTCCTTCTTTTCCTAATTTTCAAACATTGAAAAAGTTCATGCACTATTACAATGCTATCATGGATCAAATGTCCTGACACAAATGTACTTTGATTTTCAGTAATGATCTCACTAAGGATAGGTTTAAGTCTATTTACCAAGACCTTAGACACTAATTGACACTAATTATTACAAAGGCTAATGGGTCGAAATTGGGAAACATTTAAAGCATTCCGAACTTTAGGAATAAAAATAAGGTTAGTATGATAAAAGGATGGAGGGAACTTACCTGTAGAAAAGAAGTGTTGAACAGCAGCAATTATCAAAGGTCCTATTGTACTCCAATAAGCTTGATGGGAAACACTTAAGAAACCATCAGGACTTAGTTCTTTTAGAGCCCTTAATTTGAAAATATCAGCCTTCACCTCATCCCCACTAATATGTATGCATAAAGATGTATTATTTTCTATTGAAATCACTTCATTTACCCAATCCAAACAACTTCCTCGCCTCTTGTCACCATTTGATTTGAATAGATTATGGAAGTGATCCACAAATAGCTGCCTGATACCTTCCTCCAATTCAACACTCTAACCCTCGCCTACTTCTAAATGAAAGATTTTATTTCTTTGTTTTCTTTCAATAGTCCAATGGTGAAAAAAATGAGGTATTATGGTCCCCATGCAATAGCCAATTTACTCTAGACCATTGATGCCAATTCTTCTCTTCTCTTCCCTAAATCTCCTCAATTTGTGATTGGTTTTACTCTTCTTCATCCCAAGATGTGTCAATGGTTTTTGATTGGATTTCAGCTAACCTCTTTTTATGTATATCAATCAATTTTTATTATTTAGAAAGACTTTTTCGCTCCACCAAGTTAGTTCCTTACTATATACTGTTAATTTCCTCATAATACTAACTAAATCACCAAACTCTTGTACTCCCCATACACGATCTACAATCTGACCACAATCTTTGGAAGCCCTCCATAGATTCTCAAATTCGCATTTTTTCTTCCCTTTTAACTACAAAAAAGTTGAATTGATGATTAATGTAGCATGATTAGACCCTAAAATTACTTTGTAAACCACTTATGTCTTAAGATAAGTAGCTAACCATTTATAAGAGCCTAAGCAACGATCAATCCTTTCCTTCACATAAACTCCATCAATTTTTTTTATTAGTCTAAGTGAAAGGAGATTCTACATAACCCAAATTATGTAGGCTAACATTAGAGATTATTCTTTAAAATGCCGTAACATTTCTTTTATATCTTTGCCTACCTCCCCACTTCTTTGAATCATCTAAAATTTCATTAAAACCGCTAACACAAATCCATGGCCCTTCTAAGGTCAAGGAGATATCCTTAATCAACTTCCAAATTGATATTTTCATGGTAAAGTCATAAGGGGCATGGCATCAAGTGAAAAAACCTACTAAAGAACTATCTTGACTGCAAATTTTAGCATGCATAACAAACTGGTCAAGCTCTAAAATATTCACTCTTATGTTGGCATCCTACCATGGTAGCATCCCCCTACTTAAACCCCTTGAGGCTACATAAAAACCTCCATGATGATACAATCCATTTCTTATTATTTCCAATTTATTTATTTTTTTCGTTTTTTGTTTCCATAAAAAAAAAAAAAACAACACTAAGGATGTGTTTATTTATTAGGTCAAATAAGTGGCGAATTGTCAAGGATGACCCAATTCCCTAAGTCTGGCTGTTATGGACTTGCCACCACTGCTATACAAATTTGATATTTCAATCAAAACTTCCACTAATTGCAATGATTTCTTAATGATCATGTTCTTTCTTCCTTTTCTAACTTTGCACTTATCAATCACTTTTGTAGAAACCCTCTTCCCTCTTCTGTTCCTCATTCCATTTCCCTTATGCTCCACCTCCTTTACATTCATAATAGCATCTAACTTTATTTTTTTGCTAATAGAATCCTCCCAATCCAAGAAAGGACGCTTCAAATTTAAGCATGCCAGCAACTTGGTTAGATTCATAGGAACTTTAGGAGAATATGCAATACCTTCTTGATCTTTAGAACTACTAAGTTGAGACTTGCCATTCAACTCTACATCATTTGAAGGTAATTTTGCAATGTACCCTTCAATGTCTCATCTAACTGTTCACTTTTTGTTTGTAAATTAGCTGATTGAGATGAAATAATTTTTTGGCTAAATTAGACTGGTTTAGGAGTTGGTATCAGCAATGCAATGGTGGAAGTGCTGATAAGGTTTAAGAAATTTTTAGTATATAAGAGAAGCTTTATGTTAGTAAGACTAGAGAGGGGAGATTTTGGAGATAAAGGAGGGGTAATCATGATAGAAGAGAGTAGAGGAATGGTTTTGGTTGGTAAGTGACATGGGGAATATCACTCCCTAAGAGATACCTCGATCGTGATAGCCATCATATATCACCTCAAGTGTTTGAGATTAGCCTTATGCTTAGCTCTGGAACCTTTAACACGATACATGGGGCATCTTTCAATACCGAGTAGCTTTCTAAGTATAACTTTTAGGTAGATCAGAACAAATTAATATATAGTTAACATAGCTAAATATTCGTCATTCAAGTTAAACATAAGTGGGAATATCGACCCATAAAAAATAGAGCAGGTATGATACAAATTACAAAAATAGTATAACCTAGGAGTCTGGCTAAATAGTGCATATTACAATTGAACATTCTCAAAAGAGTCCATGCTTAAAAGAATGATGGAATTCTCTCAATCATTCTTCCTTATCTCTCATATCCTAGCTCCCTGTACTAACCTTGGGCATAGTACACTCAGGCACAAGCCATAGATTGTCTTGTATCAAAAGACTAAGGAGGTGTAAGCTTGCAACTTGCTTAGTGAGTAATCTCTCTTACTAGACCTTTCATGCGGTAATCAAATAATTAAATTATGCATTTGTATGAATGCAAACAACCATATGCTCAAGCAAATATATATACATATAGTTAAACCGGTAATTGCATATAGCTCAAGGATTTTGCCCTTAAAGCTAAGGTTGGAGTTACTTGAACCATTAGACCCAGGTTCCAATCACCCTCGGCTACTAAACACACTTGTCTCATGTTTACTCTATTCTTTCTTTTATTACAGTTTCTTATATTATTAAATTCAAGTTCTCAATCTCTAAATTGAGAGTGTAAATGTAAGTAGCATATGTAGTCTACTTACTCTTAAGTGATGGACTCTAGGACTCGGCCCATTATTATGCAGTTGGCATCTTCAACACCTAGTAAGCCCATAGGTTAGGGCAGGTTTGTGTTGCATGAAAGCTTAAATATAATAATCACGACCCTACAAGATCCCTCTATCCCATACACATAATGTGATGGTCAACATATAAATGATGCAAGTTGTGTCATGCATAATCTAGTTTACTTAAGTTTGAAAATCATTAGATATGTTTTATTTTAGTGACCACTCATTGTTAAAAGATAATCGTAAGGTATACTATAAGTAACTATACAACAAACAATTCATTATCTTCTATTAGGGTATCTTAATACAATAAGCATAAAATGTCATACACATGCAAATTCTTAAGTCCTCAAGCATACCAATTATCATTTAAATTTTAGTGCAACTATTCTACAAACAAATACAAGCATAGTAGTCATTAGAATACTCATTCGGCCATGATGAACTATGGGTCATAATAGTTCGCAAGTATGTTCGGATCAATATTAGGATCACCTGAAATAACCAAAAAGGAGTACGAATAAGAAAATGGGTAATTGCTAATTAAGCTAACTATCCTCGCTATAATTCTCGATTTTGACTTAAACTTGTTTTAATGATAACTTTTTCATTTTAACTCCAATTTTCGTATTCTTGTAGTCTTTTTCAATCATTTTTAGATGTAGATCATTGTGCTGTGATTCATTTTGGTAATTCATAAGTGCAATTTTTGGTACAAGTCCAAAAAGTTACGAACCTCTTAGTTATTGGGCTTGGAGGTTCCATTTTGCATGGTCTTGGTCTTTAGTTTATATTTTTTCAATTTCTAGTAGGTTCTAAATTCTTATTTGGGCTTTGGGGTGTATTTAAGATTAATTATTTATGGGTTCATGTTTAATTATTGGTCTAATTCTAGTCTTTTACTCTTGGTGTTTCTTGATTGGGTTTTTGGGCTTTGTTGTTAAGGTCTCTTGGGTTAGGCTTTCTTATTTATTCTTTTAGGTTTTTTGAATTATGAAGTTGGGCCTTAAATTTTATTCACAAAATCTAGAAATGCCTATCTCTTAGTGGCCTGTTTTGTAGTTTTTGCCTCGTTTTAGCCATTTAAAGCCTATAGCTTAGGCTTGGCTTGCTTATTCAAGTCTAAAAATTATTTAAACATATTTCTAAATTATTTTTCAAGTTGGGTTTAGTTCTATCTAAGGCGTTTTTGGGGCTTACTTAGGTTGGTTTTGAGCCTATAACAAGTTTTTGACTTGGTTTTATCTTCTAATGTTTTAGTATGATAGTTATACTTCTTGGTTAAGCTTTAAATCACCTTAATCATGTCTAAAACATTATTATAAGTGAGGATAAATATATGGTCAGGTTTTTAAAGATCTTGTTAGGCTTCCAAATGAACATTTTTCTTAAAAGTTTTGCCTAAACAACTTATATACATACTAAAGGGGTTTGGAGGGTTAATTTCAAGCTAAAACAATAAGGCATGAACTAACAAAACTTGGAAATAGACCTCAAACTCCTTATGTCTAGAAAACTTTCACATGTTTGATGGGTTTTATTTTGATCACCTTTTCAGTTATAAGCTCATAACCTTGTTATTAAGGCATACATTTAAATGTCTATACTACACATAGAAGAATCTTTCAAGGCTCACTTTTACAAATTTTCTAAAATGTAAAATACAAAGAATAGGCATATACATGTTTACAGTTCTTGTTTTAGCTCCTAATACAACAAAGTCTAAGACTTTCTTAAGTATAACCTATTAAATAAAGAAACTAAAATATATGGTATTAACTAAGGAATGAGGGTTTGCTACAAGGTGGTGATGAAGCTCCTTCAACTCTTACCTGCCCTTGGTTTTAATCTTCACTTAGTGCTCCTACAATGTTCCTTAGCTAGCTTCGAAAGGTCCTCTTGGTTGCTCATTGAAGTGGTCTGGACGATGGTGTTGGAAGCTTGTGATGGAGGTAGCGTGATGTGTTAGTTGGGGGGGCTTGAATGTGGTAGTTTGGCAAGTTGTGTTGGGTGGTGGTTGTTGAGCTTGATTTTTCGGTTTTCTATTATTTAAAATTAATTTCCCATTTTCTGATTAATACTAAACCCTAATTCATTTAATATTAATTCTCGACTAAAGAAATTGAGAAATTCCGGTCTTTTTATTGAAAATAATTTTTGGAGTCGCCACCCGACCGAAGTCGGGAAAAGAAAAATGAACCGCAACTAATTGGGTGGATTGATTATGATTTAGTTACCGGTTTTTGATTTTAATTTTAAATAAAGAATCAGAGGGTTCCAAGTTCGGGGACTAACCTATTAAACCCTTAACGGGTACCATTATTTATTTACCGAAATTAGGATTATTTTTTTAGTTATAATATTTAAAATAAATAAATAAATAAAATCAAAAGAAAAAAAAAAGAACCTAAGTTTCTACAAATTTTATCGTCGCCTCAAAGGTGCTTACGTATTCGCTAGCCAGGATTAGACGATTGTAGTTCTTTTAGAAAATCTTAGTGTGTTGATTGATTTTAATTTTTGAAAACCGACCGAGTTTATGTCATTATCAATTTAATTTATTCAAATAAAATCTAAAAGAGCCCTAACTCATTAAGTCTTTTGTTCTATTTTATAAAAACTCTCTAAAAGTCCTAAATTTTTTTTTTAAAAAAGGTTTTTCATTATTAATTTTTATTAAAAAGAAAATTTTCCTACGTGAAGAATTCTAAAACAATATTAAAAAAACTTTTTAAGCTAATATATATACATATATATATTTACAACTATATTTTTATTGTCAACAATTACTTATTTAAATAAACTATGTAACATACTCAACATATATAAACTAGTATTAAAAGTTTCCTAACTATATATATATATATCGTTTTTGTGACGATCTAAATCTTATATTTTCTAAATCACTTGAGACGATTCCTTTATGGAAAATCTTAATATTAGATTCAATTTTAAATTGGATCAAAACTATTCCTTCTACAGTATCCTGTCTGCCACAGTATCCTGTCTGCCACAATATCACTGTTTCTACAGTACTCTGTCTACCACAATAATTCAATGCTTTCATTATAAATACAACTTCTAAGAATTGGAGGAGGCATCCGAAAACAAAAGAAAAACCTCTCCCATTCTCTCTCTTCCATCCCTTTTATCTTCTACTCTCTCTTTTATCTCATCTCTTCTCTTCTCTTTCACTCTTTATTTTCTCTTCTCGCTCTCCTCTTGAACTGTCAACAATCATCCAAATATCTCCTGAAGCATAATTGTTTGCTTTTCTCTCAACAATCATCCAAATATCTCCTGAAGCATAATTGTTTGCTTCTTTCTGTTTCTGAGGTAGAACAATTTTACCTCTCAATATTTCCCTTTCAATATCCATTTATGCTCTTGTATTTTGTATTTTGTAAAAATCAGTTTTAATCAATAAAATTTCTGTTTGATTCTTCTTTTATATTACATCTCGTGTGGGGAATCTCTAATTAAATTGGGTGTAATTCCACGAGATTTTATCTATCTAGTATCATATCAAAACCCCATAATTGGCTGGTATTACCGCCTTTTAGATGTCTCATATTTGCATAAAATCCCACTAGACTTGGCATTGCCGTCTGTGGTGGTTTTAATTATATTTTGCATGCATATTTATGTCACAAGTTATTACTGATATTCATATTTATAATTATCTGGATAGTACAATAGAATTTCTTGAATGGTATTATACTAATATAATTAATAGTGATTGGTACTAATAAAATGCTTTATTCTGTAGATGTCTAAACAATATAATCCGTAAAATTGGGAAGAAGAAGCTGAAACATTATAATATCTGTTTAGTGCTATAGTTTGGCTAGAACATTTTTATAAGAATTATCTTTGGCTTGCTTTCAGTATAATCAATTATTAAAAAATATTAACCAAGTATGTGATCTTTTTGGATTCATTTGATAGAACACATTCCACCATGCCTGCTTATAATCATAATAATTATAAGTAGCTCGATGACTTGGTTGTACAGAAAATGGTTATATATTGAGTTTTGTTGGAGTGGTTAGATGAGTTCGCCATTCTTTTAAGCTGATTACTTTTAGTATTGTAGCTGTGGAATAGCCAATCATTCCTTCCTTTTCAAAATGTTTGAATTTGATTGATCCAGTTTCAACTAAGATTTTTTCATAAAATTGGTTGTTTTATAAGGATCATATGGTACATAATAAAAATCTTTTGTAAATATTTTTTTGCAAATTCAAAGAGATCCTTTTCTGATAGGTCTTTTTCTACAGAGAAAACATGTCATAAATTGGAAATCACAATAATAGATTAAATTTAGTCTTGTGATCTAGATTTATAAGGTTAAGATAAGTTAGTCTCATTCGGAAATATGAATTTACTTAGAAGATCTATATCCTTTTCTAGCTTTGCTCCTACAGAGCAACCTGAAGAATCCATGTTGAACAATAAAGATGAAATACATATAAAAGAATTTGACAAAGCAATAGATGAATGGAAAATACCAAAAACCTCATATGATCAAATATATGAAATAGGCAAATGGAAAATTTTTGGAAAGAATGATTATGTAATAGCTATAGAAGAAAAGGATATTCCAGTTTTTGATGGCCTAACAACAACAAAACTTTTAAACGCAGAATCAATAAAAAAATATATAAAAGATTGGAATTATATGCATTTAGGCTTAGTGCAAGTAGGAGCAAAACCTCTTACTAAATTAGGTCTAGATACTTCTGTTTTTATGGTTCTCAGAGATGCTAGAGAATTAATATATGAGAGATCAATTTATGCTACTATTGAAACCAGTCTTAGTAGTGGACCAGTCCAATTTGGAATGTCACCCAAATATTACCCTTGCTCTTAGAGATAAGACAATAATGAGTTCGTTAATCCTTCAAATTAAAACACATAATTATAGAATGATAGAAGGTTCAATACCAATGGTTGTAATATATAG
This sequence comes from Lumnitzera littorea, assembly GCA_024138015.1. Lineage (NCBI taxonomy): Eukaryota > Viridiplantae > Streptophyta > Magnoliopsida > Myrtales > Combretaceae > Lumnitzera > Lumnitzera littorea. The sequence goes on along the minus strand of JAMXBB010000002.1, from coordinate 5,468,576 downwards.
AATATATTTCAAATTAATGAAAACTGCTTTTGGTTCTAAGGCATATAAAATGGATAAGAGAGGCCAAACTCTACTTATTCAAACGGACTTGACCAAAGCCAATGTATCTGTCCCAAAAATGATCCAATGGTCTCAAGTTAATTTACTAGAACATTGGAAAGTAGAGAATCCACTTCCTAAAAAACCAACATACAATACTAAACCGTCAAATGTGGTTCAACACCCAAATGGTAAAGTTACCATCCAATTCAATAGAAGATCTTTTGATCAGCCAAATAAACCATTGGAAATAAGATCTATGACATCTTCTTCAAGAAGATCAGTAGACCTTCCAAATCCCCTACCGATAATTTACACTCTATATCCTACTCGATCTAATAATCAGCAAGATATACAGCCAAATATTCATGATAATCTATCCCTTTTAGGAATTGTCCATAATAGGTCTGGCATAACTCAACTAGTCTATCAACCAAATGAACTAGAATATAGAGAACCTTCATTATCATAAATAGGTGATCCAGAATTAAATGTCATAGAAAAACCTTTTGTACCAAATAAATCACTTTTAAATAATGAATTCAATTCTCAAAAAAATGAGAAAATTAGAAAATGGTATTTTGAAACATTTAGCCATATAAAAAATGGAAATAAAAAATGAATATTATAATTTCATGAATGAGATTGGTGCTTAGATATATTTTTTTGAATGGTTTGAAAATTATTATTTGAAACCCAAAGAAATCAATGTAATTAATAATTGTTTTAAATGGAAACTAAGTGATGGACAAATTATAAAATCATATCATCCACTACTAAGTAATATAAAAATGGTTCACAAAAATACAGAGATAACTCTTACTCCTTTAAAAATGCTACAGAAGAAGAAGGATCAGGAATAAAGAAAAAAAAAAAATATATATATATATACTATTAAATAACCAAGTAACTAAAACATAATAACAACTAAACAATAATAATAATAATAATAAAAACTAGTATTCGAACCTGATTTGGGCGGTTCAGTAAAGGAGCAGCGAAGCAGTGGACGTTGCACAATTAGTGAGTGGTAGCGGCGTGTCCATTATTCGTGCGTGGCTGATCGGAAGTGATTTATGAAGTGCTGTTTGGACGAGGATGCAATTTGGGGGCTGTTCGTCAACAAAGAGGCTGTAGTGTGTGACAGAATTGCTGTTGGTGTGATCTGCAGTGGCCTTGTGCTGCTGTGGACGCGAGGTGACAGACTGCGACTATTCGTAGATGGAGAACTTCTACGTGAAAGTGATTCCAATATGTAGAAGTGCAGGCCATTGATCGGAGTAACGTTTGAATCAAAATGGCTTGATTCTATTCGCCTCGAATTGCTGTTAGCGTTGGTTAGTATTGAGTAGTTGGAGTTGGCTATTCGTGTAGATTGGTGATACCGGTCGGAAATAGTACGTTGCTGCTATTGTGATCAATGAACTGTAGCGTAAGCGAAGGAATTGGTCGATGATCACGGTTGACGAAGAGGATAGGCGTACTGTATGATGTTGTGATGTGTGTATGCGTGCAGTTGGATGTGAGGGGCTCGGTTAGTCTGTTGTCGAGATGTCCAAAAGTTTGTGTGCTAATTGTTGCTGCTGCATGGAGTGTTGTGCGTGTGGATTAGGATGCTGTTGGGTCCTAGTTGGATAGTAGGCGTGGGTGATCGGTGCGGCAGATGGGTGACGAAGTATGCTGCTGTTTCTGTAGTGATTGTAGCTGTTTCTGTTTTTGTTGGGTTCAATTGCAGTAGGGTGAAGCAGCCCCTCATCCCGTCTTTATTTTCCCTTTTATAGAGTCCAAATCAAATCCTATTATATCTTATCGTATCTGATTTAATAATCATTAAACCAGATTCAAATTCAATTCAAATTTGATTTAACTAGATTCATATGATTTGATTAGATATGAATCCAAGTTTCGTCTCGCTTATGCAAAGTTGGAAAAATAAAGACATAGGTGCCTACTGAGACTCGAACCCAATACCTCAAACTAAATTCACCCAAATACTCCGCTACTTATCCGTTAAGTCGTTGACTTGTATTTTGACATTCATTACCATTAAATTATATTTAAACTATCTGATTTCTTAAACTAAAATTTTTAACTAAACTAAAACTTAAACTAACACTAAAACTAATTATTCCTAATATAAATTACTTCCTAAAAATCTACGAAATTTTTATGATTTTTACTTTTCTTATTTTTTTGGTATTTTCATTATTTGTTAATTTTTATTATTATTATTTTTTATTAATATTTTTTATTTTTTTTATTTTTTTGAATTAGAACCCTTTTTGTAAAAATTAAGACTATAGAGGGGCAAAAATTAGGTGTCCACAGTGGTTTGTAGATGACATGGTGGCATAAGGTGGCTATGGTTTGGTTTTTATTGAGCTCCCAAAAGTAATGGCAAGAGGCTGGTGAAGATGGAAGCTCAGTAGTGTTAGTAAGGTGGAAACAAGTGGAGGATTGGTAGCTTTTTCTTTTGAACTTATAAGTGGGTGTGTAGAAGCTTGTTGGGGGTTCATGTGACTTTAATTTTTTGCCATGAGACGTTTGAAATGTTGATGTTTGAGCTGCCTATAAGTCTCGCAACCAGATATTCAAAGTTTAATACATAAAATTTAAGACAATTGGATAAGTTGTTCGATTGAGCTTAAATTTTACGATAAAACTAAAAATATTAGTAAAAGTGATTTTATAAGTTTGGATTTAAAAAATTAAATAATTAAATATTATAATATTGAGT
>JAMXBB010000002.1:4847876-4865300 GCA_024138015.1 Lumnitzera littorea | reverse complement strand
AGGGGGGGAGAGGGGGGGGTGTTGGGTCTAAATTTCAACTCTTTTATGGCAAGGAAGCTTCTTAATGTGTATTAGCATCTTATTCTTTAAATTGAATATAATTGGTAGAAGGACCAAGCAACAATACCTGGTTCATGTGGTGTTCATTATCATGGCTACTTCCTAGAGGTATTTGTATTAGTGATTGAGGTCCTTCTTAGAACCTTTCATTACTTTTTGGTCAGCTAAATTGTTACTTCCAAGTTGTAGCATTTCATAACTAAAGTGATAAATCGCCGGTTACATTATTCTTCTTGATGTTGTTGTATCAACTATGTTTTGCTGTTCCATTTGAGGCCAACAATTTTTGACTAATGCATTCAAGTGATTCTAGGGAAACTTAAGTGCTATAATGCTAGGTTAGTTGCCAAGGGATATACAAAAGTTGAGGGTGTCGAATATCAAGACACTTTCTTTCCGGTTGTTAAGTTAGGGATTGTGAGAATTTTGATAGCCCTGAATAATTGGCCTTTGCACCAAATTTATATTAATAATGCCTTTTTGTATAGTTTTTTAGATGGGGAAATTTACATGTTAACTGCTTAAGGATATACTAAAGCAACTCCTAATCAAGTGTGTAAATTCAAAAAGTCCTTGTATGGTTTTAAGCAAGCATCAAAACAATGGAATCTTAAGACTTCTCAATGTCTCATCAAACATGGTTTTCAACAATCCATGAGTGGCTATTCTTTATTCACTCGTTTTCAAGTTGATGGTTTTTTGATAGTGTTACTTTATGTCGATGATATGTTGATAACTGGAAATAACGATGAGGCTATTAGTTCTTTTAAGGCACGATTTGGTTGTTACTTTCACTATCAAGGATCTTGGTCTTGCTCGGTTCTTTTTGTGACTTGAAAATTGTGGAACTACTGAAGGTACATGTTGCATCAGCGTAAGTTTGTATTCAACATTTTAACTGATGTTGGACTTACCGGTTGCAAGCCCACTCCTCTACCTTTGCCCAAAGGTCTTAAACTGTTGAGAGATGAAGCGGATTTACTTTCTGATCCTCTGGTGTACAGAAGAATTATTGGCAGGCTGCTTTACTTGTCGATTACACAACCAGACATTGCTTTTGCAGTGAGCTAACTTAGCCAATTCTTGTCTTCTCTTTACATTCCACATTTATAAGCAGCCATACATCTCTTACATTATCCCAAGGGCATGACACATTCGGGATTTTTTTATTCTACCTCCAGTTCTTTTACTATATAGGCTTTCTTGGATGATGATTAGGGGTCAGTAAGTGCTGATCGCTAGTCTTTTATAGGGTATTGTGTCTTATTAGGCAATTCTTTAATATTAAGAAAATGTAAAAAAACAAAACACTTTCAGAATACAGGAGCCTGCAGTTAAGGAGATCTTGTGGATCTTTTTGATAGATGTATAGAGGAGTGAGTGTTACGACGGATAAGCGAGTGCAAGTTGTTGAGTGTATAAGCAATTCTGTAGTAGGAACACTCTTTCTACTGGCGTGGCGCTGCTGGATGCTTTTGATCAATAGGAAGAGGAAAAAAAAAAAAAAAGAGCTTATGATGAGCATCTATTTGAGTTGATCATTTCCAAGATATAATTCCAGTTTTTTATTATCTAGTAGAAACGCCTTATAATCTAAAGTTTTACGCTTAGGGGAAGAAATGTTTTTGGTGGATGCAGGACCTGGGACCCCTAGAATTTGTATGCAAGATGAGCCTACAGGAGTGCCAATCAACCGAACCACCAGGTTTGAGAATAAGGTGGAATCCCTAGATGGAGTAGCCGATGATTCACTGATCAGAAAGCGGATTTTGCAAAGATTCTTCATCGATTTAGTGGCCAGTGATTCATTGATCAAAGAACGAGCAGCCGCCAGGTTTAATGCTTTGGTGGGATCCTTAGATGTAGTGGTTGGTGAACCGCTTCTTCTTCTTCCACGAAGATTCAGACAAAAGTGAGCTTGGATGGAACTGAGCAAGATTTGGCGAACGAATAGAAAGGTCAAAGGCTTTCTTTATAAGAGAGAAAAAAGAGGTTTTTTTAGTAGCCATCGCAGGTTTCCTGACTTTTTTTCCATTCCTTCATTTCAAATTAAGAAGAAAAAGAAAGATATTTAATGATCGATTCACTATTGTGAAGATTAACCCCAAAAGGAGGAATATTGTGGTGTTCTAACAGCGATAGATCAAAGAGCGAAATTGAAGTTATGCGGCATCCTGAAAGCCGCTATTGGATCAATAGATATAGGAGGATCGTCAATGTGATAAAAAAATGAAACCGGATCCCTTAGAATTGTAATTCCTAACCATGTCTCTAGTCGAACTTACAGCAGAACCATGGCAATTAGGATTTCAAGACGCAGCAAGACCGCTAGTATGTGAAGTTGATCCTTTCTTTCACTTCTTTATCGAGACTACCCCCTTATGTAAGTAACTTAGTGCTCCATACGGGGGAAATAAAAGAAGAATTTGTTCAGATAAGGGAAAACTCCAGAGATTGTTTCGAAGTAAGATCATTACCTTGGCCCTTTCTTGAACCAAAACCGAAGGGGGTGAGAGGAAAAGGGGCTAAAAATGTCCCATCAATAAAGTGAGGGCTTTCCGGACCTTCTCCATCCCCCCTTTTTCAATAAAGAAGCCCCGCTTCCTACCTAAGGGGCCCCTCTCTGATAAGGAAGGAAATAAAAGAATCTCAATTTTATGATAAATCTGAGCCGATGGCTGTTCTCCACTAACCACAAGGATATAGGGACTCTAAATTTCATCTTCGGTGCCATTGCTGGAGTGATGGGCACATGCTTCTCAGTACTGATTCGTATGGAATTAACTCGACCTGACAATCAAATTCTTGGTGGGAATCATCAACTTTGTAATGTTTTAATAACGGCTCACGCTTTTTTAATGATCTTTTTTATGGTTATGCTGGTGATGATAGGTGGATTTGGTAATTGGTTTGTTCCGATTCTAATAGGTGCACCTGACATGACATTTCCACGATTAAATAATATTTCATTTTGGTTGTTGCCATCAAGTCTCTTACTCCTATTAAGCTCAGCCTTAGTAGAAGTGGGTACCGAAATTGGGTAGACGGTCTATCCCCCCTTAAGTGGTATTACCGGCCATTTTGGAGGAGCAGTTGATTTAGCAATTTTTAGTCTTTATTTATCTAGTGTTTCATCTATTTTAGGTTCTATCAATTTTATAATGACTATCTTCAACATGCGTGGACCTGGAATGACTATACATAGATTACCCCTATTTGTGTGGTCTATCCTAGTGATAGCATTCCTACTTTTATTATCACTTCCGGTACTGGCAGGGGCAATTACCATGTTATTAACCGATTGAAACTTTAATACAACCTTTTTTTATCCCGCAGGAGGGAGACCCCATATTATACCAGCATCTCTTTTGGTTCTTCGGTCATCTAAAGGTGTAAATTCTCATTCTGCCTGGATTCGGTATCATAAGTCATATCGTTTCGACTTTTTCGGGAAAACCGGTCTTCAGGTATTTAGGCATGGTTTATGCCATGATCAGTATAGGTGTTCTTGGATTTCTTATTTGGGCTCATCATATGTTTACTGTGGGCTTAGACGTTGATACCCGTGCCTACTTCAGTGCAGCTACCATGATCATAGCTGTCCCCAGTGGAATCAAAATCTTTAGTTGGATTGCTATCATGTAAGGGGGGGGGTTTGATACAATACAAAACACCCATGTTATTTGCTATAAGGTCCATCTTTTTGTTCACCATAAGGGGGACTCACTGGAATAGTTCTGGCAAATTCTAGGCTAAATATTGCTCTACATGATACTTATTATGTGGTTGCACATTTCCATTATGTACTTTCTATGGGAGTCGTTTTGGGTTTATTTGCAGGATTTCACTATTGGGTGGGTAAAATCTTTGGTCGGACTTATCCTGAAACTTTAGGTCAAATCCATTTTTGGATTACTTTTTTCGGGGTTAATCTTACCTTCTTTCCTATGTATTTCTTAGGGCTTTTGGGTATGGCACATTGCATTCTAGATTATCCAGATGCTTACGCTGGATGGAATGCCCTTAGTAGTTTTGGCTCTTATATATCCGTAGTTGGGATTCGTTGTTTCTTCATGGTCGTAACAATCACTTCAAGCAGTGGAAAGAACATAACAAGGGTGAACATTCCTTGGGCTGTTGAACGGAATTCAACCACACCGGAATGGATGGTACAAAGTCCTCCAGCTTTTCATACTTTTGGAGAACTTCCAGCTATCAAAGAGACGAAAAGCTATGTGAAGTAAAAGAGGAAAAGGTCGCCGACTACTACTAAGAACCTAACAGAACTTTTCAAAAGACAGAGAGGGGATAGATGAAGAGGAACGAAGTCACTCTACTGACAAGTTACGGGGGGAAGTTGCTCGACTGAGAAGGAGAGGGGTTTGAAGTCAAGGTTATGGTATATCTGGCTGGGTATTCAGTGCCCGATCTAAGAGAAGCAGAAGGGAAAACCTAGCTATCTAAGCTCCCTAAAATCCCAATACGAGGGGGTGGAAGACGCCCTACAAGCACAAGAGGAGGACATCCAAGACATACGGAAGAAAGGGAGTACGAAGGCCACTGAGAAGAGGATGACCAATGACAGAAGGGATAGAAGAAGCGAAGAGGAGGTACTTCAGTTAGGATTCATACTCTACCCAATTTGCACAAATGTCCAAGAAGAATAGGGCCAAGGATAAGAGTCGGAGGCCACAAGTTTGTCAGTGAGGGATTCTTCGAAGGACAAGTAAAGGGTCTCGATATCCAGAGAAGAGGGATAGGTCAAAGCACTCCTCTTCATCCTAGATCGGAGAAGAATAACATTGGTCATGAGCGTAATCTAAAGCAGATAGGACACCCTCTTTAACTTCTAGATCACGCTCGTGGTAGAATAGGTGGTCAAGAGACCCGAGTTTCAGGCAAGGGTTCTCAACCGGAAGGATCATAGGGCCAAGATTGAAAGTCAGGGTTGGTGATCAAAGGGAAAGAGAGGAAAGGGTCATTTGGCCAGGCTGAGGTCAATCACAAGGGGCCGAAATTCTAGGTTAAGATTGGGGACTAAGAAGCATCGCAGAGATGGATAAGAAGGAAAAAAAAGAAAGAAAGATTATTCTAGCTCAGGTGCATTGGGATGCGGTAGATATGGGTGACAGAAGTCATAGAAGAGGGGATGGACAAGAATCGGGGAGAAACGTCTTGAGGTGGAGAACCCTTTGGTGAAAATGGAAAAAACTCCAGGAGCAACAAGGGATTCTCTTTTTTTAAGGGATCGACAGACAAGAGGGTAAGAGCATACGGAGTATCCAATCTGTGGGCACGAAACCAAGAGTTTCCGGGCTTTCCGGTCTGTGATATCCAATATGCCTCCCCGTGTTCCGATTGATTACTGGCTTTAATGAGTGTCGTCCCTTCGATCTTGGTGACTGTCACCTACGGATGATATCGGTCTCGATAGCATTCACAGCTGATTCAATAGCAGCTTCTTCTTGAACTTCCCCTTCTTAAATTTATTAAAAAGGGAAAATACGTTGTTAGGAATTGATTTCATCACTGATTGCTTTCTCTTGCTTTGTTTTCTCTTCTAGGAAAGGTAAGAGTGAGTCCTTTAGTGATTGTTAAGTTTTTTTTCAGTGGTTTTGACATCCACTAAGGCAAGCTATTACACAGCTCTGTGTTTGCTTGCTCCTTTGCTCTCTTTGCGCTATACTTGAAATCTTTGTTGAGGAGCGCTCTTCCTTCGCTTACACTAAGCTTTCTTTCTTTAGCAAGCTATTGAACCTCTTGTCGATTGGTAGGTTGATGCGTGATGACTTATAACCATTTTATGCCGGTTGAAGTGAAATAGAGATATCCAGCACATAGAATGAATTCGATTGGGGGACTACTATAGGCCCGAACGAGAGCATCAAACTCCTTATCAATCATAACATAAGCGGGTCAAAGTCTTTTCTGCATCATTTTTAAGTTATCATATACATGCATATTTCAAACAGCTAGAGTTGGTAGTTCGACGGCTGAATGCTTGCGAGAGTTCTCTAGTCTCATGGCCCTATCTATTCATCTTTTTCTTCCTTCAATCGCTACTTTGAAATGGTCCTTTTCTTTATTTCTTTTGCAGAAAACAAAAGAAATAAGCCTACTTTCTATGTCCGGAGGCGCTTACTCCACTCCATCTTCTGCTACGAAAATAAGAATTGTCTAATTTAAGTAATCCTGCTTCTGTAAACCCCTAGTCTTAAAGAACCAGCTTATTCCAGCCTTTAACCCCTTTAGGAGGCTAGAAAGTGTTCTAAGGGCAGCTAACCCTACTTCTCATGTCCCCATTCATTGATTAGCTGATACAAGAGTGAAAAAGTTTGTCCCATTCCTTATAGCAATTTAAGTTTTCTTTTTTGTTCTATGTTCTGCTTTTGGATTGGAAAACTATATAGCTGCCTTACTATCTCAGGTGGGGATCCGGTTGGGGCGGTGCGTCCTATCTTTCTTTTTACTAAAAATCTTGGGAAACTCCAGGATTCCGACCTTAGCGATTGTTTTTCCGGTGAATGCTCTTATAACTGCCGATGTCGCTACCGCTATGAATATGGATGCTGGGGGTTCGGGAGCATCTACTTCATTTCCCAAGCCTGAGTGGGAAAGGGCTCTCTCTCTCCCAGACAATCAGGAGGTGCCAGCTTGTTTGCGTTCCCATGTAGAAGAGGAATTAAGAATCCTTTTCAATATTGGGCGCAAGAGGACCCTATCCGACCGAACAAATTCATCGAGCCATTAGCGCTAGATAGGGCTTCTGTAGGATTCTGCAAAGCTCTCCTCGATAGAGTGAATTCTTTATAAAAAAAAAGCACTTCAATCGAGGAGATTATATTATTTTTATAATCAAGACGGATAAGGATAAAGAGCAATTGTACTCCATCATGTGGGATTATGATTCTAAGTTGGACCCTTAAGGTATATAGCTGTCCCTCCTTTTCGTATAATTAATGGATTGCTCTGGTCGACTTTGTAAAGAGCTGGTATTTGCAAAAATATTCGGAATTGAATGTAGCCTTTCTAAAGGCAATGCCCTTAGCGATAGGGGGAAAGAGGGCTTCTTTCGCTTGACTTTTTTTGAGATCGTTGTGACCTAGTGCAAAAGTGAAAGGAAAAAAAAATGATAGGAAAAACTGTGCTCCGAAGGTGATAGCCAGAGGTCGCAGAGTTAGGTAGTTCCGCTCATTTATTTTCGTTCGAGATCGATTGTCCTCGGGAGAGAGAAAGTAATCGGCATGGAGGCATTACTCCCATACGGAAAACGTGCAACCAACCTTTCCTTCCCGCTTCTTCCTTGAGAGGGTAGGGGCTCTGTTTCCGCATCCGTTCCATGTCTGTATTCATCGTTAAGATCTCCCGGTATAATCGAATGGTAACTGAATCATCCCAATAGTTTCGAACAAGTCCTAAAAACCCCCTCCTGCGTAGGCTCTTTGTTGTGAGTCCATGTTCTAATGTCCCTCGTTCTGTTCCTTATCTTATTTGTCGAACTCATATTCGTTTTTTACGTAGTTCAGTTTCAAGATCAGAAGGAATTTACCCACGGTTTTAGGGGTGGAATTACTCTTTTTTTTAAGTCAAAGATTGGGGTAAGGTAAAGCGACTGAAAAAATCGGATATAGTAGGCTGTTTTGATAACATAGATCATGGACTACTAATCTCAATTCTTTCATCCTATTTAGGAACTAAGAATAAAGAGTTCTGTGATCTGATACAAACTTTCTTAACAACTCCCATTTTGGACAAGGCATGGAAAGATTATTCTCATATAAAAACAAAGGCATTCCACAAGGATGTCCTCTGTCTCCTGTCTTGATGAACATCTATCTTCACCAGCTTGATCTTCACAAATCAATGATTAAAAAATAAAAAGAGAAGAGCTTATGTTATGTTCGATATGCCGATTGCTATAAAAAAGGGGTCCAGTCAGAGCAAGTATATATATTCTATAGAAAAGAATTTTGCCAAGCTCTAAATGAACTAAAGCTGGTGGAGACTTATATTGAACTGATACGCGCCAAACCCCAAAAGATCCTTGTTTTAAGCTTGGTACTCTCTCTCTCAATACAAGGGCAAATTGAAATAAGAGCTCCATTCAATCGATGGAAAAGAAAGCTTAGTTTAAAAGTAATAATTAGTAAGTAAAATGACTGATAAAAAAACCTGGACTCTATCCTAAAAACTCTTCTCTCAGAAATCCAAACCTATCTCGCATTCTCCTACGATTGTCAAAATAGTGAATAGGAAATCATCTATTTATCTAATCTTATATAAGAGCGAAAGAGTATACTAAAGCGCACTTAAGGAATAAGGTTTCTCAAAACGAAAAAAAAATTTCTATATATATATATATATCCACTTTGTTTTAAAAAACGTAGACAAGCTAAGGCCATAGCTCTTAAGAGCTCTTAAGAAAATTCACTACAGATGATTAGAAATCTTTATAGTCTTATATGTTCGTATAAGAACGAGTTCTTAGGGTTAGCTAGTTAAATATCTTTCTGTTACCGTGCATACACAGGAAAGAAGGATTTCCTGCTGTTAACAGCTAAAAGACCTTATATCGATTCTTCCTCATGTCCGTGGGTGGTATCTAAACTATTGATTAAGGTGCGAAAAGAGCTTTTATTCGTGCTACCTATCTAAGACCCTTCTCTCAAAGCTGCTTCCTTACCTTATCTCTATAAGGGGCCCCTCACTTCGTTCGTACCTTTCTTGGCTTAGGCTTCCAACTGAACTTACTTGCCGCCCACCACTAGCAGAAGCTAAGCGCTTGAAAAGCACGCTAAGAAAGGTTGCTTCCGTCGGCTTTTCTATGCAACAAACAGTCCACCAGTAGCCAAAGAGAGGGTTACCGTACATATAAGGGTCTTCTAGTTCTTATGTAAGCTTTTTCTTAGTAGTCAAGTAGTACAATAGCTCTATCTTATCTTATAACCTGGCGCGGCAGGTCGTCTTTTGAATTCAGTAGATAGAAGAAACTATTAGATAGATAAGGAGTAGGTGAGTGAATCCTCACTGACCTGAGTGATTTCGATCACCTAGCGGGCCTTTTATTTGGTAGGTAAGATCGCCGAAGCGTATCATCAGATTTTACTAAGAACGAACTCGAAGTGAGACGGCACCGTCTTGTGCAAGGCAACGATAGTTGGCCTTCTATCATCTTCTATCCGGTAGAATTGGTAAAAGGCCCCCTTAAGGGTTAAGTTAGTCAATCCAGCAAAGACACGTTTGTTGACAAAACTGCCGTAGGAATGGAGACCTTTCAATAGAGTGGAGGCGAACTGATCAACGAGAAAGAGGCCCTACTCACTATAAACGAATACACCACAAGATCGAACTACACTCATGCCTCTCCCGCATCAAGTTGACCGCCACCCCCCTACGTAGTGATTCTATCAATCATGTATGGAGGTAGGGCCCTCCATTCTGATTGGTATATCATGAAAAAAAAAAAGCAATTTATTTATCTAAGTTATAAAATATCTAGTTCAAGAGGACTAGGCGCACTGCGCTTTCCCTTGCCAAAATGTTCGCCTATCTAAGTCAAGTAATGGTGACCCGCCGAAGATTGGAGCCTCATAACATGTTGATGAAGACCTCCGAACTGAGGGTTTGATCAGTAGAGGGGACGACTTTGCCTTTCCAGAATAAGAATAGCTCCGCTCTCTAGCTGACAGATCCCGTTGGTCATATAACTGGGAGGGAACGTGTCACATTAGAGGTGAACGATCAAAGATGTCCTCTAATCACCACGATGAGGCTGGTCCCTCTTTTTTTTTTTTTTTAGTATACTCAACTATGAATATGAATGAAGAAATGAATGCCGGGCTCTTTCTTTCACTGCTAACCCTTAATGCTGATACTTTCTCTTTCGTCAAGCCCTGAGCTTGTGTTCTTCCTTTGAGTGTGGGTTCAATTGGATGAATCTGTCAAGTCAAGGTCAACGTACATATCAGCAAGGATGGTGCATCGCCTATTTCTCGTTCTCGTTCGGGAGCCAAAACGAACACACCTGCTACCTACTCTGTACTGGACTTTCGACCAGGCATTCTACCCTTGTCGAATTCGAACAGTTGAGCGGCCGCCGGCCAGTAACTTCCGTACACAAATATAGATTCATTCTTCGTACCTAGTCAAATCTCATAACCCTTCGCGGGTTGGTAAGGAGTCAGTCTTCTTTGGTAAGACGAAATTGGACAAAGAAAAGAGAGTGCTCGACCGGAGGCAAACAAACAAAGACCGTAATTACATAGAGAACTGCTCCTCCCCTTCTCTATCTTTAAGGCTTTAAGGCGAACCGTATGGCAAAGCCCTTCCTTCCAATCCAAGCCGGCGAAGCTATCCCTTAACCACCGCTTACCCTGATCACATATTGGTACGTTCATGATGCATCATGATTAAAAGGCCGTTAAAGAGACCTATGCATTAGTGTACTGTCATGATCACATATTAGCTTGATTTTTTTTATGGCTTGAAGGCGAAGCCGCCTATTTCTTAGGGCAAAGGGCGCTCCCTCCTCCTAACTCCTTCCACTTCTCCCAAGGCCAGGGACTATGGCTTGACCTTCGAGGAAGAACTCCGTGGGACCCCTCCTTTCTTTTAGGGCGACTAGATAGTGAAAGGTTATCCCTTTGCAACGTTGGAAGCTAAGCAAAGTCACGAAGCTGGCCGACTACACTCGAGCATAGCTCAGGCTCGGAGGTGGTTGCTGAACTCACCACATAGTTCCGGAGCAAGTAAGACTATCTTGGTGAATGCAATAAGAATCGGTTGCTCGCCACAGTAGAGGTCTTTGCTCATGTTGCTATTCGCCGCCGCTCAAGGGATTCGTGCTTGGATGTCGAGATTAGGGGACTCTACCTAATCCATGCGGCGAAATCTAGAACAAACTATAAAGAAAAATATATATAGTAATTAAAGTAATATATATATATATATTCCGTTTTCGATACAAGAGATCAGACCCGAAGTAAGGTATGGTGGGTGCCAGCAACTTTCACTTGTTAGGAGTAGGGGCTAAAAAGAGCTCTTTGTATAGGTTGGCTTGCAGCTACCACGGCCGTAAGAACGACTCGAAAGACGGGCCTCCGCCCCGATAGTAACGATCAAATCTTTTTGAATATAATTTATAGCGTGGTAGCGTACAATGGTTGCTTTCCTATGCCATTCCATTCATACGAAGCCAAGTCGATCCGATTTAGGCGTAGGACCCAAACCTTCACCTTCATTTTTAGGCCTCGGGTGGTGGATCGAATGAACACTAAATTGCATCATCACGGCAGCGATGGGTGTTTTTTAATCTTGATATCTCTTCCTTCTCAATAAAGGCGGGGATGGACTCTGAAAAAGTCCTTCGAAGGCTGCTAATTTTGCGTTAAAAATGGATTTGAATTCACTATGCTATATGCTATGCCTTTCCTAAGTTGCTTCATATCTAAACGCTTTGACTCTGTCCTTCAAGTTTAAGTAAGATGGGGCAATGATCCAAATGGCATTTTGGAAGATTAAAGACTCAACCTTCCGTCTTACAATATGCTTTATCTCACCTTGACCCAACCCCAGGTCCATGTGTGTACCTTGCACCAAAAAATCTCTTCTATACTAAATATTACTTTAATCTACATCCTTCTGAAACTTTATTGCTCTTCTGACATAGGCTTTCGATCCTACTGATCATCTAACGTACCAATATCATGAAAATTTCCAACAAGGAACCATGGCTTAGTAATACTATTTTCCAGTCCCCCTTTCTTTTTCTTTCTTTCCAAACAAAAGACATCCCTCCCTATCAATTGCTCTTGAGGGCTTGCATAGACTGCTGTAAGATAGCTATAAGAAGATTGATCCTTTTTTAGTTTTATGTGAATGAACTGGTGGTACCACAGTGATAGTTTAACATAAACTCTATTTTAGCAAGACCCATATCCCACCTGAGAAACCTTGAGCTTCCGAGCGCACTACCTCCCACGAACCCAGTCTCTTGATCACTTTACACTGGAGCCACTAATCTGAGTTTCAAGTAGAACAAAGATGCATGGATCATGCATTGGAGGTAACTCCTTTGCATTGATAGGGAATTCTTTCTTTGCTGCAGCGCAGCAATTCCATAGCATAACATTCACTTAATTAAAAGAAAGGGTAGTCCTTCAAGAAAGCGCGCCATACAATCTTGACTCCAGGCAAACCGCATCTGCATCCACACTACCCCCCCCCGCTTGAGGTGGCATTATCTTCTTGCTCCACTTGTATGGCATTCTCATTGACATCATCAACTCCAATCCTATGTTGAGGGAGGATATAGTTAATTAGTTTGGGATGGTTTATAGATGTGGGACTTCGATTGTAAAGATTGGTAGCTACTCAAGGTTCAGGTCGAGAAGTAGAAGAAGGATGAGTTGGAGTAGGTGAAACTCTGGTATGGAGTTTGGCTCATGGCCACATTTTAGCCCTTCATGGGTTCGTTGGTTTTAAGGGTTGCAAAGTTATTGCAATTTTCTTTGCCTGGTTTTACAATGCATTCTTACATGAAAATGCGTGTCATGCACAATTTCGATTTTTCATGGGACATGTTTGGGTTTGGAATTGCTCAGCCATGGGCTTTTCTCACATGTTAAGGTCTCTCTATCTCTTTTCTCAACAAAAGAGTGAAAGTCGAAGCTCTCGGTACCCGTACTTTATAAACTTTGCAAGACCTCAAAAAGAGTTTATAGTGAAAAGTCTTTCCCCCTCTTAGTTTTGATGAATTTAGCCCCCCTTGAAAGCCAGCCTCCACCCGGATCAAGCTCCTCCATTTTCGTGAGGATTCTCCCCTTACTTGCAAAGAGAAAGGAAGCTTTATCGAATAGCTTCTCATATGAAGGCAGCGTCCTCCCTCTTTTAGTTAAGATCAGGCGTAAAAAAATCTTATCAAAGCTTTCTCTTCCAATTTCTTGCCCTATAAGATGGGGGTCCGCATTCGGATGGGGAGCTTTGGCTTTAGGTTTTCGAGGGTGAGAAAAGAAAGAGAGTGTCAACAGACCAAAGGAAGACAATTGAGCAAGATAGATGCAATTGAACTAGCTGCTACAATAAAGAGTGAAAAGAATTCACAGTAGTTCAAATAGAAGTGCCACAAACTTCTTTCGATTTCGAACATCAGCATCGGATTCAATAGCAATTGCAGGGGATTTTTGTAAATCTAAAGCTGCAAAGCAAATGGCTTCAAAGGCTTCAGACGACTGGTTTACTTCCTGCCCAATGAGCGTCATAAAGTCGGGTGGTAATCAAGGCAAAAAAAAGGCTTTATCCATTTTCTTCTTTCAAAGAGCATATATTGAAAGTAGCAGATTCTTCCTAAAAACGTATTCTGTAACAAGAAGAGTGGATACGCTGATTCTAAAGCCCTTGAAGAAGTCGATTCTCCGACTCTATCCCACGGAGCGGTAACTAGCTCGAAAAAGCCAACTCACTTCGCCTACGCAAGGAAGAGAAGTAGTTTACTTGCTTGCTTAGTTCGTTAGCATTTATCCCCACTATTCAAAGCAGAAAAAAATGAATGGAGAATCTACTCCTCTTTACCCTTCACTACGGGGATTCGTTCTTAGGTATCGGTATTTTTCTTATAGGCTTGAGGTAAACGGAAAATCGATTCTCATTCTCAAGTGCTAGAAAATCCTTACTGCAACCATGGAAAACGAAAGCCCTAACCGCATGCTATAAGATAGCCATAGAATATTTGAATCCCCTAAAGCCCATGCTTCTAAGGAAGAGACTATAGAAAAAGCCATAATAAATCTCTATGAATGGATTGGTTTGGTTATTTTTGTAAGGTAATTCATATTTACGATCACCAAAATTTTTAGGTTGGTTTTTGATTGATTAAAAAAAGTTGATGTTACATATTGGATCGTAAGAGGCATGTTTGGTAAAGAGGAGGAAGTAGATATAGAAGAGACATGTTTGGGAAAATGGAACCACTCTTTGAATCATAATCTTTAGAAGAATTGGGTAGAACTGAGCACCCTACGATAGTAAATCTAAGATATACTAGTTCAAATTGATTGTTAGGAAAAGACCAATAGAAATTACTTGAAATTTTATTGAAAGAGCATGTATTTTTGTGAAATTCTAATTTTAGAGTAGGATTGACCACAGTAAGCATAGCATAACCAGATGAATCGTATTGTTTCCATCCTAAAATGAGAGGATCAGAGAAAGAGAGTACATGGCTGGCCCTTGAAAAGGAGGCCTAGACGAAGAATTTAACATTGAAAATTCAAAGTCAAGCGGAGATAATAGACACTGTTGATGTCTGTGTCATCTCTTACTCATGTTCATAAATTTGTAAGTATTGCATTTTTGTTTGGAACGATGCAATAATAAAGCACCTTCCACTTAATAATTTTCTTTTTTCTTTTGAGCATTTGAACAGGATATAATATATAATTTATCGATCTCCGTATATTTATTTAATATAAATTTATGGAATTACCGATGTTTTACAAATTTTAATCTGTTTAGTTTTCTAATTCTATATATTTAATGCTTCTAAAAGTTTAATGCAACTTTTCACCATGCTTCCAATCGGTGCAAAATCTTCTATAGTGTGAATATCTCTAAAAATAAGTCACAATTCTATCTCTCCGCATAACTTTGAGCAATTGTTTTTCCAATATTTATTTTACATGTATTTGTTCGGTCTTAATTTCTATTAATTTGTCGTCTTTTCTAAATTCGATATAGAGAAAATTTTAAGGTTGGACATAAATGGAAAGAAATTCTAGATATGAAGGCATCTATTGCTTCATGCATTAATCCTTTATCCATGGGCTCATGTAGCATGGTTTGGTGCATTAAATGTGTGTGTGGAGAGAAGATTGCTGGGGAAGTTCTGGCTTTGAAAGAAATTAAGCTCATCTTCTTGAGACAAAAAAGAGGTGTAGACTTGGAGTGGTGGTCTAGATAGTAAATTTGGATAGGTAGCTTGGGTAAGTTGGAAGGAGAGATGTGATACTATTGATAGTTATAGAAATTGCAAGTCAATTTGATCCAATTTTATGAGTTTACAATTTTATAAAACATTCCTTATTTAAAATGAATGCAAAATTGTTTTGGTCTAAACTCAATGAAATTATTACTTTATATGTACGATTTTACAGGCTTACAATTCTACTGCTTTTATATGATTTTATGATTCTTTATTGACAACCAACTATTTACAATGATATGACCCTCGATGTAAATACAATGATAAGGAAAGCTATGAGTTTTTAAAATGAATAGAAGAATTTTAGGCAAAAGCAGATAAGGTTGAAGAAGGATATGCTTTTGAATAGAGAAGAGAGATGGTCTCTACCATAAAAGAGGGCTTGTTAAGATATATGTGGATGGGTCACATGATGCTTCTAAGTAAGGTAATGAGTGGATTTGCAAAAATGATACAAATGGCTACTATTAGAAATGTATGAATGTTCATAATCTAATTGAAGCCGTCAAAAGATAGTTTTGAAATTTGTTAAGAAAAAATTGGTGGTCTGAATTAGAAGATGCAGTTGTAGTGGTAAAGTCAATAGTGGAGGATGGTCATCATGTAAGCTGGGCTTGTAAGCCCATAGTTGATGAAATAAAAACAAAATTGGGTTCCTTTAATGACTATAAGTTAGTTTCAATTTCCAGATATGCAAACAAAGTTGTACTAGTAGGTAGGGTAAATAAGTATTCTTGCTACTTGGAAGTATATATGTAATGTCTTAAGTCAAAAGTAGTGAATATCAAAGCTAATAAACACTAATGAGTCAATTTCAACCACTTGACTTAAAAGTTTCAAACTTGTGCTGATAAGGTGTTTATAACTATGGCCTTATAAACTAGTATCATAACTTTTCGCAATTCATGTGGGACACTTAATTATGGGGTTTCACATTCTCTCCTTTTCTTAAATACATAATATCCTCGTCGTGAGACCTTATAATTGGGCCTAAATTTTTCCCCCTTTTCAAAGTATGATTAAAGCTACCTAATACCTATAAGCAATCTTGAAAGCATGCAAAGAGTCATACCTTAGTAACACTCCCCATTTTCCTTAGATTTCTTTTTTAAACTAGAGCCAAACTTGAATCATCTTTCTACTTATAGGTGGTCCACTCCAATACTATTAATAATGCGCTAGACTAGAAATAATAAATAACTAAGCCAACAAACACTAATGGGCTAATTTCAACCACTTGACTCAAAAGTTTTAAGCTTATTTTAATAAAGTATTCTTAACTATGGCTTTATAAACCGCTACCATAACTTCACATAATTTATGTGGGATATTTAATCATGGGGTCTTACATATCTTATAGTATAAAAGTAACTTTTGGTACATTTGATCAACATACTACTTATGATAATTTCCATAAACCTATGTTATTCAAGTTAATAAGTACTTAGCCAATATTAGTCATATTAGTACATTGAATTCGTAAGAGTATCCTAACATTATATACATGTGTTTATTTTTGCCATCTCTTTTCAAAAAATTAACCCCCTTCTAGGACTTACTGCTTAGTTACAATAAGAAAACATAGGATTTGTATTCAAAGATAATAATAAACTCCTTCAAAAATAGATATAATATAACTTACTAGAATTTGGAAACTATACATATCCATGATATCGATAACTTGTCTATGTTAGAATATTAGTTTGACCATCACAATAATTCCATGGAGATCATTACACAAGTCCAGTAAATTACATAATTCACAAATTTCATATTTAAAAGAGTACTTTCTCGTGTCTGCTAAATTATATTTTAATCCATAAATTATTCAAACTTACAAAAATGGCCTAATCTAATTACCTAATTAGAATCAAATAATTTTTATATTACATTTAGATCCTAAAAACACCCCATGGTAGATTGAAATGAATTTTCATGAAAAATAATTTCTTCCTATTATAATTAATCAATAAAGACATGGAATTCAAGAAAATGACTATTAACTTCTCTTTTCAAAGATCCATCATTGCATTTGTAAAATATAATTGTTAGATAAGCTACGGTGAAAGTTGAAAGCTAAAACAAAAACATTTACATTTTCTGGTTACCGGTTCTCCTTACCATAGATTAAGGTTTTTCTACATGGTTATAGTAAACTTCGTGACCAAATTTTTTCTCTTTTTGCCTTTTTGGCCAAATTTGTGACTAAATTAGAAGAGTAAAATTTGAGCAACCAAACTTAAACAAAAATGGGGCTACAATAATATTTGAGAATTACTAAGACTTACACTTATCTTTTAGTTAAGTTATCGAGATCTTAGTCATCGAATTTAAACCATGATTATGCCTTCCAACAAGTGTTGTCTATGTGTTTAGCAATCAAGGAG